>SJYC01001588.1:0-12962 GCA_006408675.1 Madoqua kirkii | reverse complement strand
GTTATAAAAATAATAAATAGAGATATAGAGGACTTAAAAATTTAAGAAAGTTTAAAAAGGAGATGAAAAAGAAGAAAAATTTTTTTTTTCAAATCTTAAAAAAAAAGAAAAAAATCATGCTTCCTCATGAACCCCCCCTTCCCCCCACAAAAAAATAATCGTAAAAGTAGTAAAGGTATATTTGGCCCTTTCTCTGGCGTTGTGAGCTATGTGAGGTTGCTACCAAGGCAGTTCCCTCGTTTGACTTCCTCTCTTGGCTGGTCTCTGCCGTGTCTAATTTCCGTCTTGACATAGGGACGGCGGTGATGGACTCTACGCCGGGCTTGTCCCTGCTGTCGGGGCCTGTCCTGGGCTTCATGCACCTCCCAGGTCTAAGCCACTCTGATTCAGTGTTCTGGAAGCCCTCCGAGGTGCGGATTTGGTTGGGCCTGCACTCTGTGCCCTTCCCAGATCCCAGTAGCTAGGGAGTTTGGCGAGCGCAATTGCTGAGATTTCTGGGAGTGCCTCTGAGGCTCTTTCTCAGGCGGACGACGACTGTCCAGAGGTCCCCAGAAGTTTCAGTCGGCAATGTGCTACCAAGGCAGTTCCCTCGTTTGACTTCCTCTCTTGGCTGGTCTCTGCCGTGTCTAATTTCCGTCTTGACATAGGGACGGCGGTGATGGACTCTACGCCGGGCTTGTCCCTGCTGTCGGGGCCTGTCCTGGGCTTCATGCACCTCCCAGGTCTAAGCCACTCTGATTCAGTGTTCTGGAAGCCCTCCGAGGTGCGGATTTGGTTGGGCCTGCACTCTGTGCCCTTCCCAGATCCCAGTAGCTAGGGAGTTTGGCGAGCGCAATTGCTGAGATTTCTGGGAGTGCCTCTGAGGCTCTTTCTCAGGCGGACGACGACTGTCCAGAGGTCCCCAGAAGTTTCAGTCGGCAATGAAACCGGCTTGCAATTTGGCAGGCAATGTCTCTCTTGAGCTGCAATTGCCCCTGCTTCTAGCACTTATGGCTCTGCCTGCCAGTCACCGGAGGGGGATGGTCTGCAGCCGACTATTTCCGATCGTCCTTTGTTCTGTGCAAGGGCCTGTCGGAGTCTTATGTTTGAGCGTTCGCGTGGTAGCTTTCCCACAGTCTGGTTTGTTAGTCCACGTTAGTTCGTTCTGGCCACGCGCAGACACGATTCTGGCTGCGTTATTACTTGATTCTCGCGAAAAGCACTGTAGCCTGCGTTTCCCCGGCCCAATTGCTAGAAAGCACTGCCGCAGGTGTGTCCCCCTCCTCCCTGCCCAACTCCCACTCTCTAGTGTCGGATGCAGGAGTTTGCGCTGCTTATCCTCTGGGGGATTTACTGTTGGCTTCATAATCTGTTGGTTTTAGTTATTTATTTTTCCTTCCTGTTATGTTGCCGTCTGTGCTTCTAAGACTCGATACAGACTCGGCTGTGAGAATGTTTCCTGGAGTCTAAAAACCTCCCTTTTTAACAGTCTCTTCCTGGGATGAGATTCCCTTCCCGGGATGGGGCTCCCTCTCTACTGCCTTTGTCTCTTTTCTCGTCCCTTATATTTATTCCTACCTGTTTTTGAAGCCAATGATCTGCTTTGCTGGATGCCTGATGTCCTCTGCTAGCATTCAGAAGTTGTTTTGTGGAATTTATTCAGCGTTGAAATGTTTTTTTTTTTTTTTTTGATGAAGTAGTGAGGGATAAAGTGATCTCCCCGTCCTAATCCTCTGCCATCTTTTTCCTGGGCCTCCATCTTTTCCTTTTCCGCTTTCCTTGCATCCATCTTTCTCTTTTAAATACTAACGAGAAGGCCCAAGGACCAGTGCGCTAATCTCCATTCTCCTCTTCATCATTCTTGCTTCAAAGCACACAAACACATCCCTGGTTATACAATTTCTCTCTCTTCAAATAGTAGCCAAAAAAAAAATTTTTTATGGCTTTGCCATTCTCTTGTTCTAGTTATGAGCAGTCATTTACTTTTCATATCTTCAACAAACTGTCATGTGGTCATCTGTTATGCAGGTGAACTAAACCTATAGTAACTATCTTTCTCTTAAATTCCACTTTTACTGATTAAAGATACTTTGGCCACCTTATACAGAGAGCTGACTCATTCAAAAGGACCCTGAAGCTGGGAAAGATTGAGGGCAGGAAGAAAAGGAGGCTTTAGAGGTTGAGATAATTGGATGGTATAATTGACTCAGTGGACATAAGTTTTAGTAAACTCCAGGAGATGATGAAAGAGAAGCCTGGCATGCTGCAGTCCATGGAGTCACAAAGAGTCAGATATGATTGAGCAACTGAACAACAACTAGTTGAAAAACAATGTTAACTGCGCCTTTAGTTCTTTGCATTATACAGACAATAATGTAAATCTAATTTTCACTGTTTATCCATTATTGTTATTCCTTTGTTAAGTTGTGTTTGACTTTTTGCAGCCTCATGGACTGCAGCAAGACAGCCTCCTCTGTCCTCTACTATCTCCTGAGCATTGCTCAAATTCATGTCCATTGAGTTGGTGATAATATCTAACCATCTCAACCTCTGTTTTCCCCTTCTTTTGCCTTCAATCTTTCCCAGTATCAGGGACTTTACCAATGCATCTGTTTTTCACATCAGGGGGTCAAAATATTGGAACTTCAGCTTAGGCAACCATCTTTCCAAAATATATTCAGGGTTGATTTACTTTAGGACTGATTGGTTTGATCCCCTTGCAGTCTAGCGGACTCTCAAGAGTCTTGTCCTGCACCACAATTCAAAAGCATCAATTCTTTGGTGCTCAGCTTTCTTTATGGTCTAACTCTCACATCTGTAGATAACTAATGGAAAAACCATACCTTGGCTATATGGACTTTTCTGAGAAAAGTAATGTCTGTAATTTTTATTATGCTCTCTAGGTTTGTCAAAGCTTTCCTACCAAGGAGCAAGTGTCTTTTAATTTCATGTGTGCATGAAATTAAATTAACTGTCCACAGTGAATTTGGAGCCTGAGAACATAAAATCTGTCACTGCTTACACTTTTTCCTTCTATTTGCCGTGAAGGATGAAACCATATGCAATGACCTTAAACTTTTAATGTTGAGTTTCAAACCAGTTGTTTTTTTTTTTTTTTTCATCTTCTTCTTTCACCTTCATCAAGATTCTCTTTAATTCCTCTTTACTTTCTTCCATTAGAGTGGTATCATCTGCATATATGAGGTTGCTGATATGTCTCCTGGCAATCTTGATTCCAGCTTGTGATTCATCCTACCCTGCATTTTGAATGATACATAGGCATTAAATAAGCAGGGTAACAATGATAGCTTTTTTGTACTCTTTTTCCAATTTGGAACCAGCCAATTGTTCCATGCACACTTCTAACTTTTTTCTTTACCCTGAACAAAGATTTCTCAAGAAACAAGTAAAGTGGTCTGGTACTTCCATCTCTTTAAGAATATTCCAGTTTGTTGTAATCCATATGGTCAAAGGCTTTAGGGTAATCAATGAAGCAGAAGTAGATGATTTTTTTCTGGAATTCCCTTGCTTTCCCTATGATCGAGAGAATGTTAACAATTTGGTCTCTTATTCCTCTGCCTCTTTGAAACCCAGCTTCTACATCTTGAAGTTCTCAGTTTACATAATGCTTAAGCCTAGTCTGAGGATTTTGAACATAACCTTTACGAGATGTGAAATAAGTGCAGTTGTATAGTAGTTTTTACATTCTATGGCATTGCGTTTCATTGTGATTGGAATGAAAACTTAGCTTTTCTGGTTGTGGCCACGACTGAGTTTTCCAAATTTGCTGACATATTGAGTACAACCTTTTAACAGCATCACATATTAGGATTTTTAAGTGGCTCAACTGAAACTCCATTACTTCCAATAGCTTTGTTCATAGTAATGCTTCCACTTGACTTCACACTCCAGGATGTCCAGTTCTAGATGAGTGACAACACCATTGACATTTTTTATATAGTTCTTCTGTGTTTTCTTTCCATATTTTCTTAATCTATTCTGCTTCTGTTGGATCCTTGCTCTTTCTGTCCTTTTTCATGCCCATCCTTGTATGAAATGTTCCCTTGATATATTCAGTCTTCTTGAAGAGATTTCTAGTCTTACCCAGTCTATTATTTTCCTCCTCTATTTCTTTGCATTGTTCATTTCATTTCAGTTCAGTTCAGCTCAATCGCTCAGTGGTATCTCACTCTTTGTGACCCCATGTATTGCAGCAGGCCAGGCCTCCCTGTCCATCACCAACTTTCAGAGTTCACTCAAACTAACATCCATCGAGTCAGTGATGCCATCCAGCCATCTCATCCTTTGTCATCCCCTTTTCCTCCTGCCCCCAATCCCTCCAAGCATCAGAGTCTTTTCCAGTGAGTCAACTCTTCGCATGAGGTTTGAGATTTAGCATCATTCCTTCCAAAGAAATCCCAGGACTGATCTCCTTCAGAATGAACTGGTTGGATTTCCTTGCAGTCCAAAGGACTCTTAAGAGTCTTCTCCAACACCACAGTTCAAAAGCATCACTTCTTCAGCACTCAGCCTTCTTCACAGTCCAACTCTCACATCCATAACATGACTACTGGAAAAACCATAGCCTTGACTAGATGGAACTTTGTTGGCAAAGTAATGTCTCTGCTTTTTAATATGCTATCTAGGTTGGTTATAACTTTCCATCCAAGGGTAAGCATCTTTTAATTTCATGGCTGCAATCAGCATCTACAGTGATGTTGGAGCCCCAAAAAATAAAGCCTGACACTGTTTCCACTGTTTCCCCATCTATTTCCCATGAAGTGATGGGACCAGATGCCACGATCTTCGTTTTCTGAATGTTGAGCTTTAAGCCAACTTTTTCGCTGTCCTCTTTCACTTTCATCAAGAGGCCTTTTATTTCATCTTCATTTTCTGCAATAAGAGTGTTGTCATCTGCATATCTGAGGTTATTGATATTTCTCCCAGCATTCTTGATTCCAGTTTGTGCTTCTTCCACCCAGGGTTTCTCATGATGTATTCTGCATATACCTTAAATAAACAGGGTGACAATCTACAGACTTGATGTACTCCTTTTCCTATTTGGAACCAGTCTGTTGTTCCATGTTCGTTCTAATTGTTGCTTCCTAACCTGCATATAGGTTTCTCAAGAGGCAGGTCAGGTAATCTAAAATTAAATCCTCTTAAATTTTCCATTTAAGAAGACCTTATCTCTCTTCACTGTTCTCTGGGACTCTGCATTTATTTGAGTATATCTTTTCCTTTCTTAGATGTCTTTTGCTTTTCTTCCTTCTTCAGATATTTGTAAAGCCTCCTCAGACAATCATTTTGCTTTCTTACCTTCTGTTTATTTATATGAAGTCCTAAAATCTGATTTCATCACAAGCCCCTGCAGATCTTTCTCACATCATCTTCTATTATCACGTACTTAGTTTCTTAATAAGTAGTGGAAACTATTATCATTATAATATGCTATATAACAACTGATCTATTTCTAATGCTTCAATATACACATTCAGCACAAAAGGAAAAACAAATGCCTATCCTAAGATTCAAGATTCTTCCACAAAAAGATCCTAGGCTATCTATCCCTTTTTTTTTTTTTTGTATTAACCTGTTTTATCTATTTCTCTGTGTGTTTGTTTATTTTTTATTATGAGAGGTGTGCATTGATTCACGTTTTTACTTTGATATTCTCATTTAAAACAACCAGATGTTCTATGGGACATTTATTGTGTGTGTGTGTGTGTGTGTGTGTATATATATATAGCAATTGTCTCTTCATATTAGAAAAATCAGATGGCCATCATCTTCATCAAGAAATTTAAATAAATGTTAACTATTATGTGCAAAATACACAATATGAATAGGTTGATTAAGGTCACTGAGAAGAAAAAAGCACCACTATACACCATAACTACCAAAGTGTTCAATTTATATAGAGTCATGAAGAAAACATAGGCAAATCCAAACAGTGATTTCTAAGAACAAATTGGCTTGACTTATTTTAAAATGTCAGTATAATAAAAGAGAAAAAAATAAATAAGGAATAAGTAAAATGTCCCCTAGATTAATGAAGATAAAAAGGTTCATGGCAAATAAATGAAATTATTAAATATTAATTGGATCTTAAATTCTATAAAGTAGCTATGAAGCCCTTTACTAGGGAAATTTATAAAATTTAAATGCAGCCAGAAATTTATTGGATGAATTAAAGTTTTCCCTGGAAACTATCAATTTTTCACAATTTAAAAATCATTCTTAACAGCAAGTACTTTCAATAGGTAGTATGAATCTTTGCATGCATCCCAAGTGGAACTAGTGGTAAAGGAACCCACCTGTGAATGCAGGAAGCATAAAACACCTGGGTTCAATCTCTGGGTTGGGAAGATCCCATTGAGGAGGACACAGAAACCCACTCCAATATACCTGTCAGGAGAATACCATGGACAAAAGAGCCTGGCAGCCATCAGTCCACAGGATTGCAAAGAGTCTGACATGACTGAAGCTACTTATATGTACACATGCATGAAATCAAGGACTAATTTTTTATATTACCCAAGTATAAAAAGATTGTTGCTTAGCATAGATTTTTCATTAATTCAAAGAGCAAAAGTGCTATGGACTTCTTTTAAGGAGTCTACTTGTATGATATTAGAATGGCACTTTATGCTTGCCAAAGGACTTTCGTATGTTACCTTATCTATGCTATATTTCAGCTGGTAACAGTTCTGTGAATTTGGCAGAAGAGAATTTATTATCATTGCATTACAAAGAAAGAATGGAATCCAAAGCATGTAGAACTATTACATTGCTCTTTGATTAAAATTAATAAAATTTTAAAAGCTAATATTCACATAATATAAAATTATATAATATGAAAAATTGACACTCTGAAGTCTACTTTCTCACTTGAAGATAACCCTTCTTAGATGAATTTTCTTTCAATAACCTAGTAAATATATTCACATATATTATGTAGACTTCTTTTCATATCATGTAGATTTCTTTTCTTTTCTTAATTATGTACATTATTATACACATTTTCAGGTTTTACTTTTCTTTTAGAATTTTATTGTGGGCATTTCGTTATATCAGGACATAAAGTCTTCCCTGTCAGCTCAGTAGTAAAGAATCTCCTGACAATGCAGGAGTTGCAAGTTCATTTCCTGAGTCAGGAAGATCCCCTAGAGAAGGATATGACAACCCATTTCAATATTCTTTCCTGGGAAAGTCCATGGACAAAGAAATCCAAAGGACTACAGTGCATGGAGTCCCAAAAGAGTCAGACGTGACACAGTGACTAAACAACAAAAACATAGAGTTTACTTATGAGTCAAATTTCCATATTAATGAGCTTTTAATTTGTTCTCAATGATTAGTTAAGATATGTTATGTAATTTAAATGATTATTGTATATCAGTTCAGTTCAGTTCAGTCACTCAGTCATGTCTGACTCTTTGCGACCCCATGAACTGCAGCACGCCAGGCCTCCTGTCCATCACAAACTCCCGGAGTTTACCCAAACTTATGTCAACCGAGGATGAAATAGCTGGATGGCATCACAGACTCAATGGATGTGAGTCTAAGTGGATTCCGGGAGTTCGTTATGGACAGGGAAGCCTGGCTGCTGTGGTTCATGGGGTTGCAGAGAGTTGGACACGACTGAGCGACTGAACTGAACTGAACTGATGTCCACCGAGTCAGAGATGCCATCCAGCCATTCCATCCTCTGTCGTCCCCTTCTCCTCCTGCCCCCAATCCCTCCCAACATCAGAGTCTTTTCCAATGAGTCAACTCTTCACATGAGATGGCCAAAATATTGGAATTTCAGCTTTAGCATCAGTGCTTCCAATGAATACTCAGGCCTGATCTCCTTTAGGATGGACCGGTTGGATCTCCTTGCAGTCCAAGGGACTCTCAAGAGTCTTCTCCAACACCACAGTTCAAAAGCATCAATTCTTTGGCACTCAGCCTTCTTCACAGTCCAACTCTCACATCCATACATGACCACTGGAAAAACCATAGCATTGACTAGACTGAACTTTGTAGGAAAAGTAATGTCTCTGCTTTTCAACATGCTGTCTAGGTTAGTCAAAACTTTCCTTCAAAGGAATAAAAGTCTTTTAATTTCATTGCTGCAATTTCCATCTGCAGTGATTTTGGAGCCCAAAAAATAAAGTCTGACACTGTTTACACTGTTTCTCCATCTATTTCCCGTGAAGTGATGAGACCAGATGCCATGGTCTTCATTTTCTAAATGTTGAGCTTTAAGCCAACTTTTCCACTGTCCTCTTTGACTTTCATCAAGAGGCCTTTTATTTTATCTTCATTTTCTGCCATGAGAGTGGTGTCATCTGCATATCTGAGGATATTGATATTCTCCTGGCAATCTTGATTCCAGCTTGTGCTTCTTCCAGCCCAGTGTTTTGTCATGATGTACTCTGCATATAAGTTAAATAAGCAGGGTGACAATATACAGCCTTGAGTACTCCTTTTCCTATTTGGAACCAGTCTGTTGTTCCATGTCCAGTTCTAACTGTTGCTTCAACTCTTTCCAAATTTGTGTGACTATTTCTGTAGAAAAATTTAGAAAAAAGTCTCATTAAATCTAAGGTCATGAATATGTTTTTTCCGATTTTCTTCATTTTGTATCATGTATACATATTTGTCTTTAAGAAAATGTCTTCAGTTTAGTTCAGTTCAGTCACTTAGTAATATCCGACTCCTTTGAGATCTCATGATCAGAGGATGCAAGGCCTGCCTGTCCATTGCCAATGCCTGGAGTTACTCAAACACCAGGTCATGAGTCGGTGATGCCATTAAGCCATCTCATTCTTTGTCATCCCCTTCTTCTCCTGCCTTCAATGCTTCCCAGCATCAGTATTTTTTCCAACAGGCCAGTTCTTCACATCAGGTGGCCAATATATTGGAGCTTCAGCTTCAGTATCAGTCCTTCCAGTAAATATTCAGGAGTGATTTTTTTTAGGATTGACTTTGGATCTCCTTGCAGTCCAAGGGACTCTAAAGAGTCTTCTCAAACACAACAGTTCAAAGGCATCAATTCTTCAGCGCTCAGCTTTCTTTACAGTCCAACTCACATCCATATATGACTACTGGAAAAACCAAGGCTTTGACTACATAGACCTTTGCTGGCAAAGTAATGTCTCTGCTTTTTAATATTGTCTAGATTGATCATAACTTTTCTTTGAGGTAGCAAGTGTCTTTTAATTTGGTGGCTGCAGTCACCATGTGCAGTGATTTTGGAGCCCAGAAAAATATAGTCTCTCACTGTTTCCATTATCTCCCCATCTATTTGACAAGAAGTGATGGAACCAGATGCCGTGATCTTAGTTTTTGAATGTTGAGATTTAAGTCAACTTTTCCATTCTCCTCCTTAACTTTCATCAAGAGACTTTTTAGTTCTTTTTTGCTTTCTGCCATAAGGGTGGTGTCAACTGCATTTCTGAGGTTATTGATATTTCTCCCAACAATCTTGATTCTAGCTTGTGTTTCATCCAACTCAGCATTTCTCATGATGTACTCTGCATATAAGTTAAACAAGCAGGGTGACAATATACAGCCTTGCCATAGTCCTTTCCCAATTTTGAATCAGTCTGTTGTTCCATGTCCAGTTCTAACTGTTGCTTCCTAACCTGCATACAGATTCCTCAAGAGGCAGGCCAGGTCATCCTCTGCATTTCCATCTCTTGAAGAATTTTCCATAGTTTTTTTTGTGGTTCATATTGTCAAACCATTTGGCATATTCAGTAAAGCAGAAGTAAATATTTTTCTGGAGCTTTCTTGCCTTTCTGATGATCCAGTGGATTTTGGCAATTCGATCTCTGGCTCCTTTGCCTTTTTTAAATCCAGCTTGAACATCTAGATGTTCACGGTTCATATACAATTGAAGCCTGGCTTGGAGAGATTTGAGCATTGTTTTATTAGAATGTGAGATGAGTGCAATGGTGCAGTAGTTTGAGCATTCCTTGGCATTGCCTTTCTCAACGATTGGAATTAAAACTGACCTTTTCCAGTCCTGTGGCCACTGCTGAGTTTTCCAAATTTCCTGCCATGCTGAGTGCACACTTTCATAGTATCATCTTTCAGGATTTGAAGTAGCTCAACTGGAATTCCATTACTTCCACTAGATTTGCTCATAGTGATGCTTCCTAGGGCCCACTTGACTTCCCATTCCAGGATATCTGGCTGTAGGTTGGTATCATACCATCATGATTATCTGGGCCACGAATGTCTGTTTATATAGTTCCTCTGTGTATTCTTGCCACCTCTTTTTAATATCTTCTGCTTCTGTTAGGTCCATACCATTTCTGTCCTTCATTGAGTCCATCTTTATTATCTCTAATTTTCTTGATGAGATTTCTAAATTTTGCCATTCTATTATTCCCCTCTATTTCTTTACATTGATCACTGAGGAAAGCTTTCTTATCTCTCCTTGTTATTTTTTGAAACTCTGCATTCAAATGGGTATATCTTTAGTTACTTCTTAACCTTTTACTTTTCTTCTATTCACAGCTACTTGTAAGGCCTCCTCAGAGAATCATTTTGCCTTTTTGCATTTATTTTCCTTAGAGATGGTCTTGATCACTGCCTCCTGTACAATGTTCTGAATTTCCATACATAGTTTTCCAGGCACTCTGTCTTATCTAATCTAATCCCTTGAATCTATTTGTCACTTCCACTGTATAATCCTAAGGGATTTGATTTAGGTTATACTTAAGTGGTTTTCCCTGCTTTCTTCAGTGTAAGTGTCAATTTGTCAACAATGAGTTCATGGTCTGTGCCACAGTCAGCTTCCAATCTTGTTTTGCTGACTGTATAGAACTTCTCTATCTTTGACTGTAAAGAGTATAATCAATGTGATTTTGGTATTGATCATCTGGTGATGCCCATGTGTAGAGTTGTCTCTTGTGTTGTTAGAAGACAGTGTTTTCTATGACCAGTGTGTTCTCTTGGCAGGACTCTTAGCCATTGCCCTGCTTCATTCTGTACTCAAAGGCCAAATCTGCCTGTTACTCCAGGTGTTTCTTTATTCCCTATTTTTGCATTCCAGCCCCCTATAATGAAAAGGACATCTTTTGGGGGTGTTAATTCCGAAAGGTCTTGTAAATGAACTGCCAGTCTAGGTTTGATGCAGGATATAGGATACTTGAGACTGGTGCACTGGGATGACCCAGAGAGATGGTATGGGGAGGGAGGTGGGAGGGGGGGGGTTCAGGATTGGGAACATATGTACACCGTGTTGGATTCATGTTGATGTATGGCAAAACCAATACAGTATTGTAAACTAAAATAAAGTTTTTTTTTTTTTAAAAGAATGATTTCCCAAGGTTAAGTTTCTTTCATTTTATGAAAAAAGCAAATTGAAAATGAAACTTAATAATGCAGAGTAAAAGTATCTCTGACATATTGTTTTTCACAGAAAATATTCTTCTGATCAATCCAAGGATTGAGAGGCTAATAAATATCATTAACTCTTTTAAAAAATAAAAATAAAAGGTCTTGTAGATCTTCATAGAATATCATCTTCAGCTTCTTCAGCATTACTGGTTGGGGCATAGACTTAAATTACTATGATATTGAATGATTTGCCTTCGAAACGAACAGAGATCATTCTGTCGTTTTTGAGATTGCATCCAAGTACTGCATTTTAGACTCTTTTGTTGACTATGATAGCTACTCCATCCATTTCTTCTAAGAAATTCTTGCCCACAATAGTAGATACAATGGACATCTGAGTTAAATTCACCCATTCCAGTCCATTTTAGTTCATTGATTCCTAGAATGCTGACCTCCACTCTTGCCATCTCCTGTCTGACCACTTCCAAATTGCCTTGATTTATGGACCTAACATTCCAGGTTCCTATGTAATATTGCTCTTTATAGCATTGGACTTTGCTTCCATCACCAGTCACATCCACAGCTGGTTGTTGTTTTTGCTTTGGCTCTGTCTCTTCATTCTTTCTGGCGTTATTTCTCCACTGATCTCCAGTAGTATATTGGGCACCTACCTACCTGGAAAGTTCATTTTTCAGTGTACTAACTTTTTGCCTTTTCATCCTGTTCATGAGGTTCTCAAGACAAGAATACTGAAGTGCTTTGCATTCCTTTATCCAGTGAACCACGTTTTGCCAGAACTCTCCATTCTGATCTGTTTATCTTCGGTGGCCCTACACAGCATGACTCAGAGTTTCATTTAGTTTGACAAGGCTGTGGTCCATGTGATCACATTGGTTAGCTTCCTGTGTTGTTTTCTGTCTGTCTGCCCTCTGATGGAGAATGGTGAGAGGATTATGGAAGCTCTTCTGATGGGAGAGACTGACTGAGGGGAAAATTGGGTCTTACTGATTATGTTTCCACCAACAGTGTCTGAAAGTGGTTGCTTCATTCACAAATTAAGTAATCTTAAAGTTTTTAAAAGTGTATTTAATATTTTCAGTTTTATAAGGTGCTTGGTAAAAATAATTTGCTGCTATAGCTTTAATTTGATTGCCCTTGAATACAGTTTTTACTGATTGCTGAATAACCACAGTAAAGAAGAGCTTTACCTAAGCTCTGGCATTCACAATAATATCTGATCAGTGGTAATAATATCTGATCAGTAGCAATATGCCTGCCTGTCAATGATATTTATTGTCTGATTTACAGTTCTTTCCCACAGAAAATTATTTGACAAATATAAAATATAAATGTCATCTTTTTCAGTTTTATTGACAAATTGACAGACAAAACTTTAATATATTTAAAGAATACAAAGTGATGAGTTTACATATATATGCACTATAAATATGCATATGTATATTTATGTTTACATTATAACAGGATTCTCAATTACAGAGCTGGTGAATTTAAACATCCCTTATTTCACATATTTAAAATTCACAGTTTTATAAAAACAGAAATTATATTATTTAAGTAATTCTAATATTTCTTTAATTTTTATTTTTACCTTAAAGCACAATTATCATTCACCATGTTATACT
>SJYC01001584.1:0-12022 GCA_006408675.1 Madoqua kirkii | reverse complement strand
ATACTGTTTTCCACAATGGTTGTATCATTTACATTTCCACCGAGTGTACAAAGGTTCCCTTTCCCCTACATTCTCTTCAGCATTTATTATTTGTAGATATTTTGATAATTGTCATTCTGACTGGTGTGAAGAGATACTTCACTGCAGTTTTGATTTGCATTTCTCTAATAATTGGTGATGCTGAGTGCATTCTTGTACAGCAGAAACCAACACAACACTGTAGAACAATTCTCACCCAATATAATATATTAAAAATTTGTAAAATTTTAAAAATAAACACTTCAAAACAGCAAAAAAAAAAAAAAGAAAAAAGAAAACAAGCATTTGGATGTTCCCACAGTTTAAAAAATTCATATTTCAAATTTTCAATAAAATTTTATTTTTAAAATATGTATACTTCAGAAGACGTTTACCTATGGAAAGGGCTTCAAATTCTCTTAGTCTCATAGTCATCGACACTTGTAACATAAAATTGTCTCTATTCCTGTGCTGAAGATTGTTCCTCAAACTTCTTTTCAGTCACTTTTTTTACTCAGTCTTTTGGCACTTAGAACTTATATTGCATTATTTTAGCTTATCTTTTGTAATAGGGCTTCCTTTATGGCTTAGATGGCAAAATAATCTGCCTGCAATGCAAGAGACCTGGGCTCAATCCCTGGGATGGGAAGATCCCCTGAGGAAAGGATAGCCACCCACTCCACTATTACTCTTGCCTGGAAAATCCCATGGGTGAAGGAGCCTGGTAGGCTGCAGTCCATAGGGTCGCAAAGAGTCTAACACGACTGAACAACTTTACTTTCACTCTTCGCTTTCATGCATTGGAGAAGGAAATGACAACCCAAATAAATATTATAAATTTTTCCTTTTTTCTTGTTTATGAAATAATAGTGATTTGAACAATTCTCAGAATAAAGGTATTCATTGGTACTGGATAAATCAATGACTTCCACTAACCAGAAGTAATGAGAATTTTATTTTTTATTTATTCTAGGATAGCCACCCACTCCACTATTACTCTTGCCTGGAAAATCCCATGGGTGAAGGAGCCTGGTAGGCTGCAGTCCATAGGGTCGCAAAGAGTCTAACACGACTGAACAACTTTACTTTCACTCTTCGCTTTCATGCATTGGAGAAGGAAATGACAACCCAAATAAATATTATAAATTTTTCCTTTTTTCTTGTTTATGAAATAATAGTGATTTGAACAATTCTCAGAATAAAGGTATTCATTGGTACTGGATAAATCAATGACTTCCACTAACCAGAAGTAATGAGAATTTTATTTTTTATTTATTCATTTTTTTACTATATTTTACTTTACAATACTGTATTGGTTTTGCCATACATCAACATGAATCTGCCATGGGTATACACGTGTTAAGAAAACAATCCCTTATTACAACATTTCTCCTTTACTATTTATACTCTTTCTTTATCCTATCACATTGATATGAGCAATCTGAGTAACCTACAAGGTATTTTTAGCTTTTTGTGTGTGAAAGTTTGGGTGAGGTTGAGCTTTTAATTTAGCAGAGTGAATTTGTAAGCAAGTGATTCTCTCCAATGATAATGTTGAAGGAACATGTAGACATCTTCTATGGTGTTTTAAAGTGTTTCCAGTAAAAATTCTTGGGGGAAGTCTGAGATGGAAGAAAAAAAAAAGCAAGAACAAGGAAAAGAATGAATTGCAAAAATAAGGAAAAACCAATACAATACTGTAAAGTAATTAACCTCCAATTAAAATAAATAAATTTATATTAAAAATAAATTGGCAGAGTAATGAATAGGCAAGTCAAGTCAGACTTCAATTTACATAAAACAGATTTACCAAAGGTGGCTTATAAAGGTAGATATTTGTACCTGCATTAATTGTTGTGACTCATCTCCTTTGACTTTTGACTTCTTGGATCAGAGCTAAAGAAATAAATTTTTATCAAAGACTCATATGAGATTCATTCACTACATTTTTAAAGTAGATAAAGGCACACTATACATGTTTCATGTTTTATAGAAACTATGTCTCAAAATAGGTGTAGGAAGGCTTCCATAAACTTGAGAAAACTTGCATAAAGCTACCTTTTATCAGAATTAAGACATTACATATTCATAAATATTAGTGTAATAAAAAGAAACAACTCCATATTCACATGTATTAGGAAAAAACCTGTGTGGTTTTTTTTTTCCTGACCTCGTTAGTTACAATTTCCTGCTCCAGTTCTTTTCCGAGAGGAATCCTGAACACAAACTTTCTTTTCAGCTCAGCAACATGTAACAAAGAATAAATTCTCCACATCTGAATATAACTCTATAACTAATATAACTCTATATATTTTTTAAAATTTCCACTTCCTTTGTGGTTCCATCAAATTCTCCCATCAAGTTCTTCAGTTCTTTCATGAAATATTGCACTATCTTCCTATACAAATTTCTCCCTCCTTCCTTCCTAACTTGGATGCTTATATAAGGGTTATATTTTTATTATAAACACAATAAAATGTCTCTACAACTTACACATAGTCCAGTGCCTTCTTAAGTGCTGCTGAATAAAGACCAAAATAAAGTCCATTCTCTAGAGTTGTTTCTTAAAATCCAGTCCATTCATAGAATCTTACCCTAAGGACCCATAGTCTAGTATCATTAAAGTATTGCTTTTCTCCTTGCTTGGAATATTCTTCCTCACTTTGAGTAGTACTACAAAGCCAAGTTTATGTTTTGACACAATTAAAAGTACTACACTAATTAATTTGAATATTGTGTTTGTAATTTGTAACAGCCATTTTTAAAAGAATTATTACACTTGGCCTGGCATTATGATGGAGTATTGCAACTAATACTATACATGTTTCATGTTTTATAGAAACTATGTCTCAAAATAGGTGTAGGAAGGCTTCCATAAACTTGAGAAAACTTGCATAAAGCTACCTTTTATCAGAATTAAGACATTACATATTCATAAATATTAGTGTAATAAAAAGAAACAACTCCATATTCACATGTATTAGGAAAAAACCTGTGTGGTTTTTTTTTTCCTGACCTCGTTAGTTACAATTTCCTGCTCCAGTTCTTTTCCGAGAGGAATCCTGAACACAAACTTTCTTTTCAGCTCAGCAACATGTAACAAAGAATAAATTCTCCACATCTGAATATAACTCTATAACTAATATAACTCTATATATTTTTTAAAATTTCCACTTCCTTTGTGGTTCCATCAAATTCTCCCATCAAGTTCTTCAGTTCTTTCATGAAATATTGCACTATCTTCCTATACAAATTTCTCCCTCCTTCCTTCCTAACTTGGATGCTTATATAAGGGTTATATTTTTATTATAAACACAATAAAATGTCTCTACAACTTACACATAGTCCAGTGCCTTCTTAAGTGCTGCTGAATAAAGTCCAAAATAAAGTCCATTCTCTAGAGTTGTTTCTTAAAATCCAGTCCATTCATAGAATCTTACCCTAAGGACCCATAGTCTAGTATCTTTAAAGTATTGCTTTTCTCCTTGCTTGGAATATTCTTCCTCACTTTGAGTAGTACTACAAAGCCAAGTTTATGTTTTGACACAATTAAAAGTACTACACTAATTAATTTGAATATTGTGTTTGTAATTTGTAACAGCCATTTTTAAAAGAATTATTACACTTGGCCTGGCATTATGATGGAGTATTGCAACTAACAATATGTAATTTATTTGCCTTACATTTGAAGCAAAATAAAACAGAGCATTAGTGATAAAGAAGCCAACTGCCAATAAGGAGACATAAGAGACACAGTTTTATCCTTGGGTTGGTAAGATCCCCTGGAGGAGGGCATGGCAACCCACTCTTGTATTCTTGTCTGGAGAATCTGTGGACAGAAAAGCCTGGTGGGCTACAGTCCATAGGGTAGCAAAGAGTCAGACATGACTGAGAAACTTAGCATGCAAAGCACACACTAATCAAGAGCAGATAGAGTCAGTCTCTCTCTCCAAGGTATATAGGAGTTTGAAAAATCAGGCACCAGTTCTTATCTTCAATCCCACACCCATTTACTAAGGAGAGCAGATCTGTCTTTTGCAGAATTATCTTACAGTAGTAATATTATGGTCAGTTATGCTCTTTCTTCATGTCCCTTTCTTCAGAGATAACAGAGCCCATCCTCCTGGAGACCAAGGGAATCCAAACAAAATCCCACATAAAGACTAAAGAGTATCTTGAAAATCAGAGGGCCATAATTTTATGACTCAACTGAACTATGCTCAGCCAGGAAATCTACTGGTTTGTACTCGTACTTTTTAGAACAGGAAATAAAGAACCCAAAGAGAAATAGCAACTAGAGGTCTTTAAGGCTGTAACTGGGGCACCAGGATATGACTAGCCATGGCATCTTGCTCAGGAGAAAGACCTTTGTCTTTAAGACTCTGAATTTCCCCTGCATTAGTGTGTGCTAAGTCACTTCAGTCATGTCTAACTCTTTTCTTGGTGGCTCAGATGGTAAAGAATTTCCCCTACTCCCATGTCAAATCCACATGAAGTACATAAGTTACCTCCAAGGGGAGAAGTGTAACCTAACATTCAAGCAAAATAACTCTGTCTACTTCTTTTGCCCTTTTCCTTGTTTTGCCCCACCAAACACCTTTGGTCTACTTTGTACTGTGGGAAACAGAGAAAGATAATTTTGAATTGGGTATAATATCACAGCTCTGAATATAATCAGAACATACTTTCAGGAAGTAAAATGAGACCATTTGTTATTTAGAAATGGCAGGAAAAAAAAAAGGATACTGAGAAGGTAATAACTAAGTAGATGAAAGTGAGTCTGATATAGTTGGAGACTTAAAAAGAATACAACCATGTGTTGTTTGTAACCTGGTGACTTCATTATTTGCAACTGGTACCAAATTAGTTTACCCAACAAACATTTATTGAGCAGTTACCAAATACTTGACATATACATCCCAAGGTATAAAACATGGGATAAGACAGAGAAGAACAGTCATTCTGATTTTGCAGGCTGAGAGATATTGTCTTATCTGTATAGGTTTCTCTTATGCTCATCCTAGCACAGAATTAACTCCTCCACTTTCTGATACTTCAAACCACATCCTCATACAATGATATAAGGGAAATAATAATTTTTATAAGTTTCAACGTATCATATTTCTTCATTTTAAAGATACTCTCAATCCACTGTGGGACGGATTTGTTCCATGTCTAAGACTGAAAGTTGAAATGATTTATCATACTGAGTGAAGACAGTCAGACTGAGGAAGACAAGTATCATATGATATCATTTATATGTGGAAACTTAAAAAAAGGTACAAATTAACTTATTTACAAAACAGAAATAGAATAACAGATATAGAACAAACTTATGGTTTCCAAGAAGAAAAAGAGAGGAGAAATAAACTGGCAAACTCTGATTGACATATACTCACTACTATATATAAAATAGATAACTAATGAAGACCTACCATACAGCACAGGGAACTCTACTCAGTACTCTACAGTGACCTATATGGGAAAAGAATCTAGAAAGTGGTTGTATGTATAAGTAAAAATGATTCACTTGATGAACAACATAAACTAACACAGAATTGTTAGAACAAATCAACTATATTTCAGCAAAAATTAACTTAAAAATAAATAATTAAATCCCTTATTCTGTTAAAAAAGTAAAACAAAATGAAAATGAGTTCAGGGTCAATTCTCCAAACTGTGTGACCTGGAAAATTAAGTGACTCAAATTCCTGTCTCCTAAATGAAAATCATAATATCCTCCAAGGCTGTTATGAGAAAAAAAATATATATATATATACACACACACACAGAGCATAGATTATGTGTACATACAATATATATTAAATTATAGGTATTTAATATACATAATATAAAACACTTGTTGTATAGTATCTGATCCCAAATGACTAATCCCTTTCCATGTGTCTTTTATTTGTTTATTTCCTGTATCCAAATCAATTAAATAAAACTTTGGCATATGATAATATCATACTATATGCTTCGAATGGTGTTTCTATATCTCATTTGTATTGATTTACCTTCTTTCAAAAGTTTCCTTTTTTCCTTCATCAGTTTTCACAGGGCTTATCACATTCTCGGTTTAGGTTTTCCAGTCATAGCCCTGAGATATTCATATAATTTTGCCTTTCTCTACAAATATGTGATTCTCAGTTTGCCCTATAAACTTCTCAGTTTAATTACCAAGTTGGCAGATGAATTTTTAGGCTATCCACTTGGGTTTGTAATTTTTTCTCCATTATTTCCCATCTGTCATTTATTTACATTTCTGTAGTCATCTTCACAGCAATCCACTCCAGCATTCTTGCCTGGAGAATCCCATGGACAGAGAAGCCTAGTAGGTTACAGTCCACAGGGTTGCAAAGAGTCGGACACAACTGAGTGACTTCACCTTCACCTTCAGTCATCTTCACAGCTGCTGCACTTGCCATCTTCTTGGAGCTACATCCCTTATGGTATGATAAGGTCTATGTGTATCTGTTTAAATATTTGAAAGTCTATTGTTCTGAAGCCTAAATAGTTATCTGAATTAAATCCAGTTTTAAAAAAATGTTATGAATGGTGATAGCACATTACCTTTTTTTAATTTATTTTGCAAAGTTTGAATATTGCTAAAGTGTTCTTCCTAGTGAATAAGAATTAGCCCTCTTTCCCTATTTAACAACTATAAAGGAAAGCTATTCATGCCAGGGCAAGGAATTCTTTACTAGACTTTCTGCTCTTAAAGGAGACTTTTAATTCAAAGGATGTTTCAAATTTCCACATCTTTCTCCTGCTCTCCTAGTGAACACCTACATTTTGTCAGCTTGCCAGCTTTGTGTGTTAGCCAAGGTTCTCCAGAGAAAATATCACATGTATTATACATATATAGAGAGAGAGAGAGAGAAAGAGGGGGAGAGAGAAGTTTGCTATATTTGTTATAGGAATTGGTTCCCTTGGTTATGGAAGACAAGAAGTTCCATGGTCTGTTGTCTGTAAGCTGGAGAATGATTGATGTACTTAAGTCCAAAAGGTAAGGTCTGAAAATCAGGGCCCCAATATGAATTTGAAAGCCCAAGATTCAGGAGCATCACTAATATCAAAGAGCAAAAGAGAGATAACTCAGCTGAAGAAGAGACAGTGAATTTGCCCTTCTTCTACATTTGTTGGTCTTTCCAGGTGGCTCAGTGGTAAAGAAGCCACCCATCAATAATGGAGCTGGAAGAGATATGGGTTTTATCTTCTATCCCTGGATCAGAAAGATCCCCTGGAGGAGGAAATTGCGACTCACTCAAGTATTCTTACCAGGTTAATCCTATGGACAGAGGACATTGGAGGGCTACAGTTCATGGGGTCAAGAAGAGTCAGATAAGACTGAGCATGCAAGCATGTCACATTTTTCATCTATTCACATCTTTAACAGTAAGGGTGATGCCCACCCTCCTTGGAAAGAAGAATTGCCTTTATTAAGTCTCCAGATTCAACATGGTAATCTCTTTTAGAGACACCTTCACAGGAGTTCCTAGAAAATTTTGACCAACTATCCGTGCATGCCTTAGTCTAGTAAAGTTGACACATATGTTACCCATCATGCTGTTTGAGAAGGAATATAACAGAAAGATTAAATGCATCAAAAATTTGGAGTCAGATAAATCTGGCTCTATTTCTACATTTTGCCATTTATTAGCTGTATGATGTAAAAAATATTATTTATCCTCAATTTATGGATTTGTGAAACAGAAATAACAATTGTGCTTATCTAAAACTAACTAGAGGAAATCCATGCACATCATCTGGCAATATTGTTCAATAATTAGGTGCTTTATATACATCATCACATCTACTCTTAATAACAGCTAAATAAGGTATTATTATCTTTCTCATTATATATAATAGAAAACATTTTCAAAGAATTCAGGCAATTTGTAAATATTTAGTGTGATGAGTAGCATATGAGAAATTACATTTCAGTTTTATCTTAGTTTAATTTCTAGGTTCATGTTATTTCTATTATAAATTCATAAAAGATGCATACAGAAAATTATAGTATAGCAGGTAGTTCCTAGCAGTAATCTTATTATCCATCTTATCTAGCATCATTCCCTAAGATTCTGCTCTCTAAGGCTAATCAGTCTGATAACACTTCCGTTAACGTCATTTACAAATTAACTTTGTACCCATAAAAATTATTACTCTTACACAAATACTGGTGTAAAAAGTCTGGTAAAATCAGATTTTATGGAAGTTATGAAGTGAGTGCCTTTGGTGAGTGAAAACTTTTGACCCTTTTAAAATCACATTACCTAGATGTCAATATTTTCTATTTACACGAGTGACTCAAATCAAGTGATTTGGCATTATTAAGGAAGGAATACATTATTAGTATTGACTCTTAATAGGCAATCTACTATGAGCTTCCAGAGTGACTCAGCATTGAAGAATTCATCTAAAAGGCAAGAGATGCAGGACACACAGGTTCTATCTCTGTTTTGGGAAGACCCACTGGAGGAGGGCATGGCAAACCACTACAATATTCTTGCTGGAGAATTCTATGAACAGAGGAGCCTGGCATGCTGAGGTCTATGAGGCTGCAGAGTTGGACATGACTGAAGCAACTAAGCACAGCACAGCACAGAGCAGGCAATCTACAACCACTCGAAAACATGGTTGTATACAATTTCAGCTGAAATTTTGTTATAAAGTTTTGTGATAAAAAGAGTGAGAACGTAGGTTGGAGTCCAAGGAACTTGGTTTTCATTTGAATCTCTGGTCTGTTATCAACTCACTATTGCAGTTTAGACAAATCACTTCTCTCTGCAAATAAAGTTTACTAACAAGTGGGGAGCCCAAAGTGCTCTTAGCCTTTCTTTAGAAAATAATGATCCAGTATTTGCCAAGAACAATATGCATTTATCTCTTCCCACTTCATTGTATATTCTAATTGTATCTCATTCCTGCCTTAAAATTTTCATCAGTAGTAATTATTAAAAAAAGGAAGTAACCATTTCTATATCATCTTCCTTCAGGTTTTTGAAATGGAGTGTTGTCAGTTTCTCAAACTCAAAAATCACCAGGTTGTTCTCAGATGCCAGGCAAAGAGTGTGGAAATTTTTATTGTCAGATTTGTAAACCAAACAAATTCTGTTTCAGAAATAATTTATCACATTATAAATCAACACCAAACAAATGATATAATCTTACTATAGTAATAAGTAAATTATTTAAATTAATTAATAATTTTAAAATAATATTGAGCTATGAATGGTGAGTTTCTTGGCATATACTTCTCTTTCTAAAGAATAGCATCCACATATTCTAAAGTGTGATTTTCTTATATTTAGGTGAGAATACTGGAGTGATTTGTCATTTCCTTCCCCAGGGGATCTCCCCAACCCGGGGCTTGAACCCAGGTCTCCTGCATTGCAGGAGGACTCTTTACCAGCTGAGCCACAAAGGAAACCCCAAAGACTATCACAGACAATGCCATTGTCATTTTCTCTGAATGAGTCTATTATTTTGAAAAATAATTGCACATTCAGCAATCGCATATCAGATCCTCTAATTTCATTTTCTTTTTTAATTTTGTGCAGCAGAGTTGAGGGTAGAAGAGGGCTTTAAATTTTCTTTACATTCTTCTTGCTAGTTTTAGTTATTCACAATAATTTAAGAATTGTGGTAAAAAACTTCATTTTGTTCATTTCAGCATTTTCAATGGGACTGAGTTCGTGAGTTAGCAGATTAAATTACCCATGGGATTACAACAGTCCAGTGATGTCAGTTACTATATGAGACTTTCTCATTCTAGATTTTTAGTAAACAATATCTGCTATGATATTATTTTCCCTTCTTAAATTACTCAAAATCACTTTCCCTTTTCATGTAAAAAGGAAGCAAATAGTCATGTATGTTGGGCTTCCTGAGTGACTCCAGTGGTAAAGAATCCTCCTGCCAATGCAGGAGACCTGGGTTCGATCCCTGGGTCAGGAAAATCCCCTGGAGGAGGAAATGGCAAACCACTCCAGTATTCTTGCTTAGAAAACCAAATGGAATCTGCGTGTTCCACGAGGTCATAAAGAGTCAAACACTACTTAGTGACCAAACAACGACAGTGCCTGTCATATATGCTAGCTCTAGTAAAAACTCTAAGAGTTACCTAGATCAGTGATCTTTTATTTTTCAGTAAAATTCATAACTACGGGGGTAAGTAACTGGTCTCCAGATCACAAAGTGAATTTGTTCTTCAGATTTGACTCTGACCTCATTGAAGATACTCAATATCTATTTGGAAATAAGATACTCATTTTCAAAAGCTTTCACATCTATTAGTGTTAATTGACCGATAACTGCAAAGCAGGCTCAAACAATTTAGAATATTTTCAATAAAGTTAATGTCAACAAAGGATTTCATATAAACTCCTAGTTGTCTGGTGAATTAAACTCACTCTGTTGTGGCCATTGAAACTTTTTCTGACCTATAATATAGAAGCTTGACTTCTATCTTCTGTTGAAAGAAATGCCTTTAAGCTCATAAAATCAGATTCTTTCACTGACTCCCAGTGGATGCAGAGAGTCGTTCCTATTTAAATTTCTCACAAAAACAGGGAGCATAAGAGTGTATGCTCATGAATACTTCATTGTTTTTAGTTGTACTTTAAATATAAATATGCTTGGTTTGGTGAATTTTGTTTTTTAAACATGAGGCTCATTTTTTCCCATTAAAATAGCTTTAAAAGACTTTTTGTTTTCTAGTATTCATCTAGAATTACTAATTTATTAAGACTATCCAGCTTAAACTGATGAAATGAGAGCAAACACATTTAAGTCAAAACTGAATTTTAGGTTCATGACAAGTACTCTAAAAATTGCCCATGGCAGATGTATAAAACTGATTCTTATGTTCAATCATGGGAATGATCTGCAAGTTCACATAACTATGAAAATTTCTATTCAAGAGTTTTGTGTGAAGCATTAGCAGACATTGATGTTGGACCTCAATAGAATTTCTTCTAGTTTAGAGCTTAGCCTTTCTGTTGGACTATATAGCAAAGTGAATATATTTTCTTATGTATACATCCAAAAGGGATGTTATTTCAAATCCTAAAAGATTATGTTGTTAAAGTGCTGTATTCAATATACCAACAAATTTGGGAAACTCAGCAGTGGCCACAGGACTGAAAAATGCCAGCTTTTATTCCAATCTCAAAGTAAAGCAATGTCAGAGAATGTTCAAGCGACCACACAATTTTAAAGTAGTAAAGTAAAGCTCACATACTAGTAAAGTAATGCTCAGAATTCTCCAAGCCAGGCTTCAACACTACGTGAACTGTGAAATTTCAGATGGTCAAGCTGGATTTTTAAAAGGCAGAGGAACCCAGAAATCAAGTTACCAACATCCATTGGGTCACCAAAAAAGCGAGAGAATTCCAGAAAAATATCTACATCTGCTTTATAAACTATGCCAAAGTCTTTGACTGTGTGGATCACAAGCTGTGGAAAAATCTTCAAGGGATGGGAATACCAGATCACCTGACCTGCCTCCTGAGAAGTCTGTATGCAGGTCAAGAAGCAACAGTTAGAACTGGACACTGAACAACAGACTGGCTCCAAATCAGGAAAGGAGTACATCAAGATGGTATATTATCCCCCAACTTATTTAACTTACATGCAGAGTACAACTTGTGACATCCTGGGCTAAATGAAGCATAAATTAAAATCAAGATTACCAGGAGAAATATCAATAACCTCAGATGTGCAGATGACACCACCCTTATGGCAGAAAGTGAAAAAGAACAAAAGCACTTCTTGATGAAAGTGAAAGAAGAGAGTGAAAAAAGGTGAGATAAAATTCAACATTTGAAAAACGAAGATCATGGCATCTGGTCCAATCAGTTCAGTCACTCAGTCGTGTCTGACTCTTTGCAACCCCATGAATCGCAGCACGCCAGGCCTCCTTGTCCATCACCATCTCCTGGAGTTCATTCAGACCCACGTTCATTGAGTCCGTGATGCTGCCCAGCCATCTCAT
>SJYC01001575.1:0-15804 GCA_006408675.1 Madoqua kirkii | reverse complement strand
GGATCTTAGCTCCCTAACCAGGGATTGAACCTGCGTCCCCTGCATAGAAGCACAAAGTTCTGACCACTGGACCGCCAGGGAAGTCCCCATCGACTGTGAGCTCCTTGGGAGCAGGGACCATGTGGTCGTCAGTCTCTACATGCCCAGTGCTTAGCGCACTGCAGAGATGCCAAGAGAAGGCTGGCTGAGCTGAATTGCTGAAGTCAGATGCCTCATAATTGCACCTCACCTGTCCCCAATCAAGGCTTTCTCTGCCAAAGCCAACAGTATCCTTGTCACACATCCAAGGCTTGAACGTATCCCTGGATGGGTTGCAAGCAGAACAATTTGTTTCTTGTTGGGAGATCTTGTCAGCCTTTTTCATGGAAGTGCAGTTTGAAAAAAAAAACCTTGGCAGTAAACAAATCCAACAGGAAAGCAACTTGTAGGAAGGTTAAGCAGGAGTGTTAAAGGGATCTCTTTCCAAAATCTCTTACCTCTGTCTCGAAGAATTCAGCATAACAATGATTGCAGGTCACTACCATCTTCCCCTGCCAATCGTAAAATTAAATCACCTTTGTCAGTGATTGCTGCCCCCGGGGACCTTGATGAGGGAAAGCCATTATTTAAAAGTAAGTTCAGCACAGGGCTTGTCTTTAGCTGCCTCCCAAGCATTTTTTTCACTACTATTTCATGAGTACTCTGTGCCAAGGCCACAAAGTGGATGCTTTAGTAATCCTCATTTTGCAGCTGCACGATTAAGGCTCAGAGAAGTCAAATAACTTGCCCAAGGTCACACAGCAATCAGTACAGCATACAAAACCAATGTCCCTAACCGTTACACACAGTGCGCACGTTCCACCCTAGCCACCAGCCCTTTCCAGCCGCCATCCCCTTCTTCCTGGTAAGAGGTCAATATGACAACTCTCAGGCCATGGTCTTCAGAGGAAGGGGGGGTTCTAACATGCGATAGTGAAACATTTCCCAAGTCCATGAACATGTAACAGAGCAGATGTAAAGTTTTCCAATCAGACACTTCCCACAAATAATAAGAAAAGGCAGGGATGATAAAAACAGGCAGCATTTATTGAATCAGGCTCCATTCTATTATCATCAATAATTCAGTGAGGCATTTTACAGATGAGGAAACTGGGACACAGAGAGGTTAAGAAGTCTCTGAAGTGATGAGTGGAGGAGCTGGGACTTCATTAACTGAGCAAACCTATACTGAAGATCTTTAATGTGCAGAGCTGTTTTGGGGGCTAGGAAGGTAGCTACAAACAAGCTAGTCAGAACCTCCTCCATCCATGTGTTTTATCTTATCTTCATCCTTTCATTTTACCCCAATGCCTGGAATGATGACAGCGATGACTTACTACTATTTACTGAGTCCCTGCTGTGTGCCAGCCTTCAGTCTGCTCAACTATAAAATGGAGCTACTATTGCCTACCTAATGCCAGAGAGGAGCAGCATACTGTCTCATTAAATCCTTAGGCAAAATTGGTAAAATATTAATAATATGACAGTGCCCATTTTATAGTAGACCAAAGCAAGGCTGAGTCAAGTCCCTTACCCCTCCCTAGCCCATGAATCCAAATGCTTCCTGGTCACAGGGCCCAACTCAAATCACATTTCACCTAAGAGGTCCTTCTTAGCCTCCCCAGCCTGGCCACCTTCGGCTTCTCTGGACTCTGACAATGACAGTTGTCTGAACAATCAGGAGATAAGGATCTGAAACTAAAGAAACACAGAAATGTATTAGGCAGTTCTTAGAAATGCTGGCACAAGGTCTGGGCCAAAGCTGCGGCTCCTTATCACAGACCTTCTCACCCCCACCAACTGGAAGAGGCTTTAGGGCTTCAGACCTGCCGTTTCCCTAAACTTTGGGGCCTTCATTCTTTGAAAGACAATTCTTTATCTGGGCGGATGTGCAGAGTCTGACTCAGAGAGTACTGTGTGCTGCTGGTTAGTCGCTCAGTTGTGTCTGATTCTTTTGTGACCTCATAGTTTGTAGCCCTCCAGGTTCCTCTGTCCATGGGAGTCTCCAGGCAAGAACACTGGAGTGGGTTGCCATGCCCTCCTGCAGGGGATCTTCCCAACCCAGGGACTGAAGCCTCATCTTTCATGTCTCCTACACTGACAAACGTTCTTTACCACTAGCGCCACCTGGAAAGCCCACTATTCACTAAGCATGAGCTATATGCCAGGTACAATGCTATACCCCTTACAATGCGTGATCTTGTTTAATTCTTTGAACAGCCCTGTGAGACAAATATCACAGATCAGGAGACTGAAACTTCATAGAGATTAAGTAGCTTGTCCAGATCATGTAGGGTCAGAGCCAGAGTGAATATTCAGATAGGCCCGTGGGATCCAAACTGCCACGTTCTTGGCCACGAAGATCAATAGTGTCCATCGCCCAAGATCCCCGGGGCCACTCAAGCTCGTCTCCAGGTTTCTGTGAACCAGGGCGATCTTTCTGCCCCATGTTTTGCTCCCTTCTCTACCCCTTGTCATCACCAGTTCCTCTACTCTCAAATACACACACACACACACACACACACACACACACACATATACACACACTCCTGGTAAAGGCAGTGAGAGCAAGGTAGTTGATGGTAAAGAACAGATGATCTACCAGCTAGTAATTAAGAAGCCACAGAGGAAAAGAACTTTAAAAATTAAATAAATGTTTTTAAATAAAGAAGCCACAGAGGGACTTATCTGGCAGTCCACTACAAGGGACACAGCTTCGGTCTCTAAGATCCCACAAGCCATGCAGCATGGCCAAAAACCAATAATAATAATAACACATTTTTTTAAATGCAGGAAGATAGATGTGATCTAATAACCTCAGCACCCTGAATAGCTCCTTCCCACCCTTGGGACACCTCCGGGTCCCTGTAACCTCTGTGTCCCTGGAGTTCAGAGTCTGGGGGCATCTCCAGCCTCCCACCCCGCCCCCCCCCCTCCATTCCAAACTGGCCTGCTCTGCTCTGGTGACTTCTGCATTCTCTCCCCAGTTTCCACTAGCCTCTGGGCTGACGCGTCTTCATCCACACAGCCTGCGTTGGCTGTTGCTTTTGAATGCTGCCCTTCAGGCAGAGATGGATAGAAACAAGAGGGGGCCAGAACAGGCAAACCACTTCATGCCCCTTCCACAGATATTCATTCAACATTTATTTAAAGGAAAGGAGCGGGATGGCAAGAAAGCTTGCTGGTGGCCACCCCAGCTTGTCCTCTGTGATCACAGCAATTTGGCAGGCAGGTCCGGCTTTGCAAACCACAGCACCTCCCCTCCACTGACCCAGGCAGACCTCCTTGGAAGGAAGTTGGCAATCTGAGCAGCTTTGGGGAGCTCATCCCACATAAGCATCTTGTTAAAACATTTCTGGCAACCCTGCGCTGTATTCTTCTTGGAAGGAGTTATGGAATAATTCTTTCCTCCATCATCTTCCATCTCCAGCATTGGCTTTTGGTATTTTAGTGCCTGGCTGGTGGATCCCTCCTATATTAGATCTCTCGGGTCTAAACTGACCCCTAAGCTAGCCCTGCTCCCTCTAGGCTGAGGACAGACTTTCAGACTCTCCACCCAGGTGCAGGGATCCTGGGTTTAGCAGAAAAGGAGTTCAAACAGCCTTATTTTCCCAATGTTACCATTTCTATAATGCATCTAATAATCGATGTGACCATTTGTTGTAGTACTTCCGATTGTGTACCCAAAAGCTATCATTAAATTAGAGACAATCAGTGGTGTCTTGGGAACATTCATAGCCTTAATTCATAGACACTGCCCCATAACACGCATACCCGAACAGAATCATTTTGTCTTTGCCATTTTCCTACAGCAATTTATGTCTGCCTCTTTGATAACCCTTGTCAGGGTGTATCATCACTGTTTGTTTGAGTGTCTCACCCACCAGACAGCAAACTCCTTAAGGGCAAAGTCTGTCTAATTCACTTTTACACTCTAATTCCAACACTGTGTCAAGTGCCTAGTAGGCACTAAATTTGATTTGGTTGAATTGGAAGGCAGAAGAATTCAGATGACTCCTCTAGGGAAGACACTTCAGTCCTGGTATGTAGAGGGTTCTTTTCTTCACTGATTAGTAGAAGTGGCATGTCTCTCTCCATGTGTGTGCAAGCTCAGCCACTGATCATGTCTGACTCTCTGTGGCCGCATGGACTGTAGCCCGCTAGGCTCCCCTGTCACTGGGACTTCCCAGACAAGAATACTGCAGTGGGTTGCTGTTTTCTCCTTCAGGGGATCTTCCCAAACCAGGGATCAAACACTTGTCTCCTTTGTCACCTAAATTGGCAGGTGGATTCTTTACCACTGAGCCATCTGGGAAGCCCAACAGAGGGAAAGGAGACCTGTAATTATGCATGAAAGTGTATCACCCCCATGTTCCCTAACGAACTGGGCCAAGGATGAGATGCTGTAGTTTCCATTTTGGAAAGAAATATAGGTAGATACGACAAAATTCACCTGCCAACTTGTTTGTTTTAATAATCATGATAATCATCAATATGTGTTTGTGTTTCTATGTGTTAGATGCTGTCAGCACCATTTAGTAGGCACTCGATAAATTTTTGTGGACAGAATAAATGAGTAAATGTTCTTCTGCATATGTTACTTCTTTAAAAATACACAGCTCTTGAGGTACATAACAATGAATCCATTTGCTAGGGCTACCACAACAAAGTACCACAGATTTGATAAAACGGAAATTTATTTCTTCACAATACCGAAGGCTAGAAATCTGAAATCAGATGTCCACAGGGTGGTTTCATCTGAGTCCACTTTCCTTGGCTTAGAGATGACTATCCTCTGGGTTTTCACATCCTCTGGGTCTTGCCTCTGTGTGTGCTTGTGTGCTAATCTCTTCTCATAAGGGCACCAGTCAGATTGGATTAAGGCCATACTTTAAATTAATCACCTCTTCAAAGACCCTGTCTCCAAATACAGTCACATTCTGAGGTTCTATGGCTTAGGGCTTCAACCTGTGGATGTGGGAGGCACACAGTTCAGCCCATAAAATCATCATTATTCAGATGAAGAAACTGATGCTTACAGAGGCAGGAGGAGAAGGGGACGGCAGAGGATGAGATGGCTGGGTGGTATCACCGACTCAATGGACATGAGTTTGGGTAAACTCTGGGAGTTGGTGATGGACAGGGAGGCCTGGCATGCTGCGGTTCATGGAGTTGCAAAGAGCTGGACACGACTGAGTGACTGAACTGAACTGAACTGAGGCAACGTAGCTTGTCAAAGCTTTGTCAGGATAGAAGAAGCATGTCCCCATTCCGGTGATCAGGACCTCTTCTCCTTCAGCAAGCCAGGGTCTTACAGAGGCCTACAAGACCCTGTACAACCAGGTGTTTTCCCAAATGTCACTTTTTCTCTGAGGCTTTCCGTAACCTTCCTGTTTTAACAATAATGCTTCTCAACATGTCTTATCCACACTTCCTTGATTTATCTTTCTTCATAGTTGCCACCCAGGATAATAGGTATTTTGCTTTTGGGGGTTGTTTATTGCCTTCTTCTCCCTTTTCTCCACATCCAAAGAGAGCTGAGTTTCAAAGAGCAGCTGCACCCAGAGATTAGTTTATTTGAAAATAGAACACCTTAGTTTAAACACAAAAGTGGCAAATCACTGATCTACGTGAAACATGATAAGTGTGTGGACCAAATGTGTTAGTCGCTCAGTCATGTGTGACTCTTTGCAACGTCATGGACTGGCACCCACCAGGATCCTCTGTCCATGGAATTCTCCAGGCAAGAATACTGGAATGGGTTGCCATTCCCTTTTCCAGGGGGTCTTCCCCACCCAGGAATCCAACTTTTGTCTCCCGCTTTGCAGGCAGATTCTTTACTGTCTGAGCCACCAGGGAAGCCCGCATGAAACATGATGAGGCTGTAAATGAGATGGAAGAGGACAAAGAGGAAGGGGAGGAGGAGAGAGATAAGGGAGACTAGGGGCTGGGGGTGGGGGGAGAGGAACCGCCCACAGGGAGGCAGTCAACCTGTCATTCAAGTTTCACCTGGGACGGCTCCGCCTCCAAGCTCATCCAGGAGCCTGTGGACAGGATTCAATTCCCTGGAGGCTATTCAGATGAGAGTCTCAGCTCCTTGCTGGTCATTGAAGGAAGCTTGCCTCAGTTTCTTGTTCCATGGGCCTCTCCATAACACGGCAGCTGGCTTTACTGGAGCAATCAAAAGAGAGAGAGAGCGAAGTCACAATTCGTAACCTAACCGTGGCAGAGACATCCCATGACTTCTGTTCCTCAGAAGCCAGCCACTAAGTCCAGCTCACACTCAACGTAAGAAGATAAAACAGAGGTGTGAATTACAAGAGGCCAGGTCTTTGAGCTAAATCATCCAATTATAGCGACAAAACTTCAGTCTCATTTTCCAACGTGGAAGCTAGTTGGTCCTGAAGCCAAAGGCGCTTCCCATGTAATTCCCACAGTTCTGTGAGCAGTGCCCACAGTGAACTGTGAATGCAACCACTCAGGAACCTCTCAGTTCAAGGGCCACCATGGGACAGAAGCCCTCTAGGAAACCCAGACCTCAGGGAAGCGTGAGCAGATGCAGGAGAACTGGAATCCTGAGTTCATGTCCCAAACGAAGAGGAGGAAGTGTTTGCAAGCACCAGGCTATCAACTAATCACTAGTGGTCTGAGGAAGAAACCCCAGTGTCAGGGTCTCATTAAATCTTTCACTGAGAGATACCAGGGAGAGAGGCTTTGTTTGCTGTTTGAATAATTTACTGTATTTCAGTTTAAACTGAAATATCTAATTATAGAATTGTGAATCATCCTGATTCAAATAAAGTTCACCAAAATGATTTCCTTACATAACATTATCTTCCAAATACCTGGTCTCTTCATTTCATTATGTGCTTTGGTTCTGCCAGAATCTAAAGATCTAATTGCATTTTTTATGTATAAATTTATTTATTTGTTTTAGGCTGTGCTGGGTCTTTCGTTGCTCATGGGCTTCCTCTAGATATGGCAAGCGGGGACTGCTCTCTAGACCTGGTGCACAGGCTTCTCATTGCAGGGGCTGCTCTTGTTGTGGAGTGCAGGCTACAGGGCACGTGGGCTTCAGCAATTGCAGCACCCCGGCTCAGTAGTGTGGCTCCCGGACTCTAGAGGACCGGCTCAATAGTTGCGGCGCACAGGCTTAGCTGCTCCGAGGCATGTGGGATCTTCCCGGATCAGGGATCAAACCAGTGTCTCTTGCATTGGCAGGCAGATTCTTTACCACTGAACCACCAGGGAAGCCCCTTAATTGTATTTTTAAGTGTCCCATTAAACGAAAACAACAATTGGGCTACAATAACCCTCGTGAGCTACTGCGTCTTGACTGGTATTATGTTCTGAAATGTCATGCGTTTTTTAATGGTTGTTTTCCCAAGAGAGTTTATAGCTTTTGCAATTAGGCAGCCTTGTAAAGCATGGTTTTAAATGATTCTCAGATTTCAAACTAACTGAGCATTTCAGAAACCAATTTCCTTTGCTTAAAAAAAAATAATAGTAATGTCTTTCCTGTATCTTGGCTCCTTACAAAATACAATCCTATTTAGCATTTTATTGGTTCCTCTTTTCCAGACCCGGGTTACATGCTAAGAAAGGACTCGGGCTGCCAACAAAGTGAGAGACTCAGGCTAACACGAAGGCAAAAGCTTTATTGGCAGGAGAGCAGACTGTTCTAGGAGACACAGAAGGCGAGGGAACCTGGCCAGAGGCAGAGACCAAGGCAGGCTGGGCAGCTGAGAACACAGCCAAGAGCCTGTCACGCCATCACCCAATTAGAGTAAATCTGCCAGTACTGGCAACGCCAGATACTCCACGGGCTACTAGATTTTGTTTTCTTTTTAACTGAAATACAACCTAGAGTTGAATGCACAATTTTTAAAATTTATTTATGGTGGGGGGGACATGGTGTCCCACATGGCATGTGGGATCTTAGTTCTTCAACCCGGGATTGAATTCCTGTGCCCCCTGAAGTGGAAGCACAAAGTCTTAACCACTGGACCACCAGGGAAGTCCCTAAATGCAAAATTGTTAAAAATTTTTTTTTCCTCATATATACTTTTTAAAAATTGCAGTGCCAGTTGCTTTACAATGCCGTGATAGTTTCTGCTGTACAGCAAAGTGAATCAGCTATATGTATACATGAAGAGAGAAAGTGAAAGTTGCTCAGTCACATCCTGCTCTGTGCAACCCTATGGAGTATATAGACCATGGAATTCTCCAGGCCAGAATACTGGAGTAGGTAGCCTTTCCCTTCTCCAGAGGATTTTCCCAACCCAGAGATCAAACCCAGGTCCTCCCATGTTGCAGGTAGATTCTTACCAACTGAGCCACAAGGGAAGCCCAAGAATACTGGAGTGGGTAGCCTATCCCTTCTCCAGCAGATCTTTCCAACGCATGAATCAAACCGGGGTCTCCTATATTGCAGGTGGATTCTTTATCAACTGAGCTATCAGGGAAGCCCATATGCATACATATAGCCCCTCTTTTGTGGATTTCCTTCCCATTTAGGATCCCAGGGATGGGGGAGCCTGGCGGGCTGCCATCTATGAGGTCGCACAGAGTCGGACACCACTGAAGCGACTTAACAGCAGCAGAGCACTGAGTTCCCTGTGCTATACAGTATGTTCTCATCAGTTATATATTTTATACATAGCAGTGTACATATGTCAGTGCCAACTTCCCAATTCATCCCCCCTTCTTTTCTTGGTATACATGTTTGTTCTCTAATCTGTGTATTTCTGCCTTGCAAATAAGTTCATCTACACCATTTTTCTAGAGTCCCCATATGCCCAAATGCACAATCTTTAACACGCATGTCCCTCGTATGTCTACATCCATGTAATCACCATCTTGTTAAACACACAGAATGTTTCTAACAACTCAGAAGGCTTCCTCGTGTGCCCTTCCAACCCACCCATCATTCTCTCTTAAAGGAAATCACTTTCGTGACTTCTACAATATTGCTGTAGATTAGTTGTGCCTGTTTTAGAGCTTCTTACAGGTGGAAACATACAGTATTTACTCCTTTGTGTTTGAGGTTATTATTATTATTTTTTGCTCCATCTCTTACTTTATCTCAGATGTCTCCATGTGGTTTCTTACAGTAATAGTTCTTGGGAGGTTTTTGTTTTTTTTGGTTTGGTTTGGTTATTGTAAACACTCTGTTGAATGATTTTTCTGTTGTTTCATCTATTCTGCTTGGTAGGTACATGTGGGTTATTTCTAGTTTGGGTTTATGATGAATGATGTCTATGTCTTTTCATGGACACGTGCACTGACTTGTTTTGAGTGTTCTGAATTGTCATGAAGTTGGTATAGATTTCACAATAGTAGATATTCATTGATGGATTTTGTGTGTGTTTCAAAGCGCATCACCAGATACATGATCTGCTGGCACTTTTTTTCTTTAGTTTATTTTTTTATTGAAGGATAATTGCTTTACAGAATTTTGTTGTTTTCTGTCAAACACCAACATGAATCAGCCATAGGTATACATATATCCCCTCCCTTTTGAACCTCCTTCCCATTTCCCTCCCCATCCCACTCCTCCAGGTTGATACAGAGCCCCTGTTTGAGTTTCCTGAGCCATAGAGGAAATTCCCATTGGCTATCTATTTTACATATGGTAATGTAAGTTTCCATGTGACTCTTTCCATACATCTCACCTTCTCCTCCCCTCTACCTATGTCTATAAATCTATTCTCCATGCCTCTTTCTCCATTGCTGCCCTGTAAATAAGTTCCTTAGTACCATTCTTCTAGATTCCATACATATGTGTTAGAATATGATATTTATCCTTCTCTTTCTGGCTCACTTCACTCTGTATAATAGGTTCTAGGTTCATCCACCTCATCAAATGCATTCCTTTTTATGGCTGAGTAATATTCCATTGTGTGTATGTACCAAAACTTTCTTATCCATTCATCTGTCAATGGATATTTGTTTGCTTCCATGTTCTAGCTATTGTAAATAGTGCTGCATCGAACAATGGGATGTATGTGTCTTTTTCAGTTTTGGTTTCCTCAGGGTATATGTCTAGGAGTGGGATTTCTGGGTCATATGGTGGTTTTATCCCTAGTTCTTTAAGGAATCCCCATATCATCTTTGATAGTGGAGGTATCAATTTACATTCCCACCAACAAGGAAAGAGTGTTCCCTTTTCTCCACACCCTTTCCAGCATTTATTGCTTGTAGACTTTTTGATGATGGCCATTCTGACTGGTGTGAGGTAATATCTCATTGTGGTTTTGATTTGCATTTCTCTAATAATGAGCGATGTTGAGCATCTTTTCATGTGTTTGTTAGCCATCTGCATATCTTCTTTGAAGAAATGTTTGTTTAGGTCTTTTTCCCACTTTTTGATTGGGTTGTTTGTTTTTCTGGCATTGAGTTGTATGAACTTCTTATATATTTTGGAAATTAATCCTTTGTCAGTTGTTTCATTTGCTATTATTTTCTCCCATTCTGAGGGTTGTCTTTTCACCTTGCTTGTAGTTTCCTTTGCTGTGCAAAAGCTTTTAAGCTTAATCAGGTCCCACTTGTTTATTTTTGTTTTTATTTCCATCACTCTAGGAGGTGGGTCATAGAGAAGCTTGCTTTGACTTATGTCATCAAGTGTGCTGCCTATGTTTTCCTCTAAGAGTCTTATAGTTTCTGGTCTTACATTTAAGTCATTAATCCATTCTGAGTTTATCTTTGTGTATGGTGTAGGAAGTGTTCTAATTTCATTCTTTTACATGTAGCTGTCCAGTTTTCCAAAAACCATTTATTGAAGAACTTGTCCTTGCTCCATTGTATATTCTTGGCTCCTTTGTCAAAAATAAGGTAACCATAGGTGCATGGGATTATTCCCAGGCTTTCTATCTTATTCCATTGGTCTATAGTTCTGCTTTTGTGCCATACTGTCTTGATGACTGTAGCTTTGTAGTATAATCTGAAGTCAGAAAGGTTGATTCCTCCAGGTCCATTCTTCTTTCTCTAGACTCTTTCGGGCTATTCTGGGTCTTTTGTTTCCATATGAATTGTAAAATTTTTTGTTCTAGTTCTGTGAAAAAATGTCATTGGTAATTAGATAGGGATTGCATTGAAATTGTAGATTGCATGTGGTAGAATAGTCATTCTCACAATATTGATTCTTTTTACCCAGGAACATGGAACATCTCTCCATCTGTTTATGTCATCTTTAATTTATTTCATTAGTGTCTAATAATATTCTGTGTACAGTTCTTTTCTCTCCTTAAGTAAGTTTATTCCTAGATATTTAATTCTTTTTGTTGCAGTGGTGAATGGGGTCGACTTGTTAATTTCTCTTTCTGATTTTTCATTTTTAGTATATAGAAACGCAAGTGATTTCTGTGTATTGATTTTGTATCCTGAAACTTTGCTAAATTCACTGATTAGCTCTAGTAATTTTCTGATACTATCTTAAGGGTTTTCTATGTACAGTATCATGTCATCTGCAAACAGTGAGAGTTTACTTCTTCTTTTCTAATATGAATTCCTTTTATTTCTTTTCCTTCTCTGATTGCTGTAGTTAGGACTTCCAGAACTATGTTGAATAATAGTGGGGAAAGTGTACACCCTTGTCTTGTTCCTGATTTTAGGGGGAATGCTTTCAGTTTTTCACCATTGAGAATAACGTTTGCTGTAGGCTTATCATATATCACCTGTACTATATCGAGATTTCTTCTATGCTCATTTTTGGAACAGTTTTAATCATAAATGGGTGCTGAACTTTGTCAATGGTTTTTTCTGCATCTATCGAGATTATCATATGACTTTTATCTTTCAATTTGTTAGTATGATGTATCACATTGATTTGTGTATATCGAAAAATCCTTTCATTCCTGGAATAAGCCCAACTTGATCCTGGTATATGAGCTTTTTGATGTGTTGCTGAATTCTGTTTGCAAAATTCTTTTGAGGATTTTTGCATGTATGTTCATCCGTGATATTAGCCTTTATGTCATATTTGAAAAAAAGACAGCTTACTTTTTTGTGCTGTCTTTGTCTGGTTTTGATATCAGGGTGATGGTGGCCTCATAGAATGAATTTGGAAGTGTTCCTTCCTCTGTTATTTTTTAGAAGGATAGGCATTAGCTCTTCTTTAAATGTTTGATAGAATTCTCCTGTGAAGGCATCTGGTCCTGGGCTTTTGTGTTTTTTTGGGAGATTTTTAATCACAGCTTCAATTTCAGTGCTTGTAATTGACTTGTTCATAATTTCTATTTCTTCCTGGTTCAGTCTTGGAAGATTAAACTTCCATAAGAATCTGTCCCTTTCTTCTAGGTTATCCATTTTATTGCCATATAGTTGTTCATGATAGTCTCTTATAATCCTTTGTATTTCTACATTGTCTTTTGTAACCTCTCCTTTTTCATTTCTAATTTTGTTGATTTGATTCTTCTCTTTTTTCTCTTGATGAGTCTGGCTAAAGGTTTGTCAGTTTTGTTTATCTTCTCAGAGAACCAGCTTTTAGTTTTATTAATCTTTACTAATGTTTCTTTCATTTCTTTTTCATTTATTTCTGCTCAGATCTTTATGATTTCTTTCCTTCTACTAATTTTGGGGGGTTTTTGTTCTTCTTTTTCCAGTTGTTTTAGGTGTACAGTTAGGTTGTCTATTCAATGTTTTTATTGTTTCTTGAGGTAGGATTGTATTCCTATAAACTTCCCTCTTAGAATTGCTTTTACTGCATATCACAGGTTTTGAGTTGTTGTGTTTTCATTGTCATTTGTTTCAAGAAATGTTTTTATTTCCCTTTTGATTTCTTCAGTAACCTGTTGGTTATTTAGAAATGTGTTGTTTAATCTCCATATTTTTGTGGTTCTTATGTTTTTTTCCTTGTAATTGATATCTAGTCTCATAGCACTGTGGTCAGACAAGATGCTTGATACGATTTCAATTCTTTTAAATTTACTAAGGTTTGATTTGTGACCCAAGATGTCGTCTATCCTGGAGAATGTTCTATGTGCACTTGAGAAAAAGGTTCTTCTGCAATTGGATGAAATGTCCTGAAGATATCAATGAGATTCATCGCATCTAATGTATCATTTAAGACTTGTGTTTCCTTATTAATTTTCTGTTTTGATGACTTGTCCATTGGTGTGAATGGGATGTTAAAGTCTCCTACTGTTATTATGTTACTGGCAATTCTCCTTTTATGTCTGTTAGTGTTTGTCTTATGTATCGCAGTGCTCCTGTGTTGGGTGTATAGATATTTACAATTGTTACATCTTCCTCTCGGATTGATCCCTTGATCATTATGTGGTGTCCTTCCTTACCTCTTGTAATCTTTAAGGTCTATTTTGTCTGATATGAGGATTGCTACTCCAGCTTTCTTTTGCTTCCCATTTGCATGGAATATATTTTTCCATGCTCTCACTTTCAGTCTGTATGTGTCTTGAGGTCTGAAGGGGGTTTCTTGTAGACAGCATATATATGGGTCTTGTTTTCGTATCCATACAGCCAGTCTGTGTCTTTTGGTTGGAACATTTAATCCATTTATGTTTAAAGTAATTATTGATATATATGTTCCTATTGCCATTTTCTTAGATGTTTGGGGTTGATTTTATAGATTATTTTTTCTCTTGTATTTCTTGACTATATACATCCTTTTAACATGGTTTGCTGCTACTGCTACTGCTGCTAAGTTGCTTCAGTCGTGTCTGACTCTGTGTGACCCCAGAGATGGCAGCCCAACAGTCACCCTCGTCCCTGGGATTCTCCAGGCAGGAACACTGGAGTGGGTTGACATTTCCTTCTCCAATGCATGAATGTGAAAAGTGAAAGTGAAGTCGCTTAGCTGTGTCAGACTCTTTGTGGCCCCATGTATTGCAGCCCACCAGGCTCCTCTGCCCATGGGATTTTCCAGGCAAGAGTACTGGAATGGGGTGCCATTGCCTTCTCCATTAACATGGTTTGGTGGTACTGAATTCTCTTAACTTTTGCTTGTCTGAAATGTTTTTTATTTCTCCATCAGTTTTGAATGAGATTCTTGCCGGGTACAGTAAACTCGGTTGTAGATTTTCCCCTTTCAGTGCTTTAAATATATCCTGCCATTCCATTCTAGCCTGTAGAGTTTCTGTTGAAAGATCAGCTGCTAAGCATATGGGGTTTCCCTTGTATGTTACTTGTTGCCTCTCCCTTGCTGCTTTTAATATTCTTTTTTTGTGTTTAGTCTTTGTTAGTTTGATTAGTATGTAACTTGGTGTGTTTCTTCTTGGGTCTATCCTGTAGGGGACTCTTTGTGCCTCTTGGACTTGATTGACTATTTCCTTTTCCATGTTGGGGAAATTTTCAACTATAATCTCTTCAAAACTTTTCTCATACCCTTTCTTTTTCTCTTCTTCTGGGATCCCGATAATTCAAATGTTGGTGTGTTTTATTTTGTCCCAGAGGTCTCTGAGACTATCCTCACTTTTTATCATTCTTTTTATTTCATTTTTGCTCTTCAGAAGTTATTTCCACCATCTCATCATCCATCTCACCTATTCATTCTGCTTCAGATATTCTGCTACTGATTCCTTCTATTTTTAATTTTAGTAATTGTATTGTTTGTCTCTGTATGTTTATTCTTTAATTCTTTTAGGTCTTTGTTAATTGATTCTTGCATTTTCTCCATTTTATTTTCAAGGTTTTTGATCATCTTTACTATCATTATTCTGAATTCTTTTTCAGGTAGTTTGCCTACTTCCTCTTCATTTACTTGGACTTCTGTGTTTCTAGTTATTCCTTCATTTGTGTAGTATTTCTCTGCCTTTTCATTACTTTTTAAAACTTATTGTGTTTGAGGTCTCCTTTTCTCAGGCTTTAAGGTTGAATTCTTTCTTCCTTTTGGTTTCTGCCCTCCTAGGATTGGTCCAGTGGTTTGTGTAAGCCTATAGGATGAGATTTGTGCTGAATTTTGTTTGTTTGTTTGTTTTTCTTCTGATGGGCAAGGCTGAGTGAGGTGGAAATCCTATCTGCTGATGACTGGGTGTGTATTTTTGTTTTGCTTGCTGTTTAGATGAGGTGTCTTGCACAGGGTGCTACTGGTGGTTGGGTGATCTGAGTCTTGTATTAAAGTGGTTTCCTTTGTGTGAGTCCCCACCATTTGATCCTCCCTAGGGTTAGTTCTCTGGTAGTCTAGGGTCTTGGTGTCAGTGCTCTCCCTCCAAAGGCTCAGGGCTTGATTGCTGGTCAGGAACAAAGATTCCACAAGTGGTCTGTTATGGCATTAAGTGAGATTAAAACAAATATCCAAAAATAAGAAACCACAGGTGAACTCCAGACAAATGGCAGTTACAAAATCAGGCAAATAATAATTAAAGTAATGGAATATACACACACATATATATATACCCACGAGCAAAGTAAAAATAGTCTAACAAAAATAAAGTACAGTAGGTTGACCTGGTGAACAAAAGAAAACAAAAATTATATTTATCAGTTAAGGACAAAACTAACTAAAGCACAAACTGGAAAATAAAACTAAAGCAAGGTGCCACATGGGTAATAAAGCAATGATAAAGAACTAACAAATATATTGAAAGGAAAGGAAAGAAAGAATACATATGCAAAGTTAAATAGAGATAGATGAAGAAGATTTATATAAAGATTAACTACAAGTGGAAAAGAACAGTAGGAAAGGCAAACAAAGGAATAAATGTAGAAAAAATATAATAGGTTTAAAAATTAAGAATTAAAATCATAAAAAAGAGAAAAGGGAAAATATGGGAGAAAGAAAAAGAGGAAAAAAAGGAAAACTCCACAGAACTGCAAAAGCCCAATGTAGAG
>SJYC01001574.1:0-10100 GCA_006408675.1 Madoqua kirkii | reverse complement strand
CCAGTCCTACTAACATTCCATTTCTTCCTGCTGGTTCCTTCCTCCTACCGAGTTTGCGTGGTTCTGTATATTCTTTTCCTCTGGTCAGGCACTCCTGCCCACTCTCAGCTGGTGTTCTGCACACACTTCTGTGTTTGAAGGTATATTCCTGATGTATCCGTGGAGAGAGTTGTACTCCACATCCACCTACTCCTCTATCTTGTTTTCTCCTCTGCTGGCACTTTAAAAAAATAACTTAAAATATATGTATATTTTTGGCTGTACCACACAGTATGCAGGATCTTAGCTCCCTAACCAGGGATTGAACCTGTGCCTCCTGCAGAGGAAGCTCAGGCTGAAGGGCAGAGGCAGGCTTGGAGCCCTGAAAAGTTACCCCTCTCCCTTGCCCTTCCCACTGTGGTTCCAAAATCACCTTTTCAGAATGCAGGAAAGGCCTTTCGTAAAGGAATTTCCACTGGCATAAAGGAAGACACATACGTTTTGGAAAAGGCAGCCCTCTGGCCTGGAGCAAGTGCTTCACCTCTGAGCTTTTGTTTTCTGAATTATGAAATGTACTTATTGTGAGGATACAAATGAGGTCATTGAAGTACCCAGCACAATGCCCAGCCTGTCTTAGGCAAGAGGGGAAATGTTTCTTCTCTTCCATTTCTGGACTCCGGTTTGGTTAACCATTGGTTGGATGAAGCATATGTGGATAGTCAGAAGCAAGGTGAGGACTTCCCTGGTGGTCTAATGCTTAAGACTGTGCTCTCAGTGTACGGGACACAGGTTCGATCCCTGGTTGGAGAAGATCGTGCACGCCACTTGGAGGGAAAAAACAAAAATGAGGTGGACAGTGCAGAGGAAGAAGAAGCCTTTACCTATTTCCCATTCATGACTGAGACAAGCTGCTGAGGTCTTAGGGAGTCAGGAAATAATAACCCCTTTCTTCTCTCTGGATCATAGAACCAGTAGAGAAATGAGGTACACAGAGAGAGGGAAATCAGAATATCATCTTGATAACTGATAAAACAGATGGCAGATCAGGGCTTTAGACTTCTGACCATAAAGATCTGCTAACACTCTTTGCCCCTTTAGACCTAAGGACAGTCCAGCCCAGGGACATTTTGGGGTGTACAGCAGGCCTGCCAGCCAGGCACATGCTCTATGAAGCTCAGCCTGACTACTCTTATTTGAAGTGGCAGCATCCCACAGAACGGGAGAAAATGTTTGCAAAAAACATATTTGATAAGGGATTAATTGAGAATGTACAAAAATCTCCTAAGACTTGTCACTACCACCAAAAACAACAATAAAAGCCCAATTCAAAACTGGGCCAAGGACTTGACAAACATTCCTCCAAAGAAGTGACACTTTTAAAGATCTATAGATGGCCAACATCCACATGAAAATATGCTCATCATCTCTCAACATTCAGTTCAGATCAGTTCAGTCGCTCAGTTGTGTCCAACTCTTTGCAACCCCATGAATCGCAGCATGACAGGCCTCCCGGTCCATCACCAACTCCCGAAGTTCACTCAGACTCACGTCCATCGAGTCCGCGATGCCATCCAGCCATCTCATCCTCAGTCATCCCCTTCTCCTCCTGCCCCCAATCCCTCCCAGCATCAGAGTCTTTTCCAGTGAGTCAACTCTTTACATGAGGTGGCCAAAGTACTGGAGTTTCAGCTTCAGCATCATTCCTTCCAAAGAAATCCCAGGGCTGATCTCCTTCTGAATGGACTGGTTGGATCTCCTCGCAGTCCAAGGGACTCTCAAGAGTCTTCTCCAACACCACAGTTCAAAAGCATCAATTCTTTGGTGCTCAGCCTTCTTCACAGTCCAGCTCTCACATCCATACATGACCACAGGGAAAAACCATAAACTTGACTAGACAGACCTTAGTCGGCAAAGTAATGTCTCTGCTTTTGAGTATGCTATCTAGGTTGGTCATAACTTTTCTTCCAAGGAGTAAGCGTCTTTTAATTTCATGGTTGCAGTCACCATCTGCAGTGATTTTGGAACCCAAAAATATAAAGTCTGACACTGTTTCCACTGTTTCCCCATCTATTTCCCATGAAGTGATGGGACCGGATACCATAATCTTCTTTTTCTGAATGTTGTGCTTTAAGCCAACTTTTTCACTCTCCTCTTTCACTTTCATCAAGAGGCTTTTTAGTTCCTCTTCACTTTCTGCCATAAGGGTGGTGTCATCTGCACATCTGAGGTGATTGATATTTCTCCCGGCAATCTTGATTCCAGCTTGTGTTTCTTCCAGTCCAGCATTTCTCATGATGTATGGGAAATACAAATCATAGCCTCAATATCACTTCACACCCATTAGAATAGCTATTATAAACAAAGAAACAGAAAACAGTAAGTTATGGTGAGGATATGGATAAATTGAAATCTGGTGCACTGCTGATGGGAATGTAAAAGGTACAGTTGCTGTGTGAAAGAGTGTGGTTAGTCCTCAAAAGATTAAATGTATAATTACCATATGATCCGGCAATTCCATTTCTGGGTATATATACAAAAGAATTGACAACAGGGCCTCACCCAGATATTTGTACGCCTATGTTCATAGCAGCATGATTCACAAAAACAGGGAAACAACCCAAACGTCCATTGACAGATGAATGGATAAACAAAATGTGGCATATGCATACAATGGAGTATTATTCAGCTTTAAAAAGAAACGAAATTGTGACACATGCTACAGTATGGATGAACTTTAAAGACATTTGCTAAGTGAAATAAACCAGTCACAAAGGAACAATTTCTACATGATTCCACTTACATTAGTAACTAGGAGTAAATTATAGAGATAGAAAGTAGAATGGTGGTTCTCAGGGGCTGAAGATGGTGAGAAAATGGGGAGTTTTATGGACTTCCCTAGAGGCTCAGACAGTAAAGAATCCACCAGCAATACAGGTGGATCCCAGATTCTATTCCAGGGTCAGGAAGGTTCCTTGGAGGGGGGAATGGCTACCCACTCCAGTATTCTTGCCTGGAAAATTCCAAGGACAGAGGGGCCTGGCAGGCTACAGTCCATGGAGTCACAAAGAGTTGGACATGACTGAGCAATTAACACTGTCAGTTTTTAATGGGTATAGAGTTCCAGTTTGTTGGGATGGAAAAGTTCTGGAGATGGATGATGGTGATGGCTGCACAACAACATGAATATACTTAGATTCCAGTGAACGTACACTTAATAATTACTCAAATAGTACTTTTGTTGTGTATGCATGCATGCCTGCTAAATTGCTCCAGTCATGTCCGATTGTGTGACCCTATGGACTACAGCCTGCCAGGCTCCTTTGTCCATTTGTTGTCTATATTTTACACACACACACATACATACACACACAGATGTCAGCCTTGGTTCCACCCCATGCCACTCCTTCTGATCTCCCTTCCTCTGGCTTGTTGGTTGTTGTTTTTTGTTTGTTTTTTTTTTTCTCCATGGACCTCATTACCTATAATATATTATGTAATTTACTAAGTTTCTACATTTATTTTTCCCTTTGTAAGCTTCACAAGGACAGAGACGTTTGTCTCTTCTGTTTATTTCTTTGGTTCACTGAGATAAGACCAAGATAAGACCAAGAACAGTGCCTGCATATAGCTGGTTGCTTAGTAAACATTTGTTGAATGAATGAATCTCAGTAAGTCCTTGATGAATACATGAGTCAACAGAGGGTGGGAGGGACAGATGGGACAATGCTATCACCTGACTTCCTGGTACCATTTTCCATGCAGAGGCCATTAGAGGTACCACAGAAGCCCATTCTACATTTGAGCTCAGTTAGGCACGGATGACAGCAATGATTTTTCCAGTCTAAGGAGAAGCCTGGCTCAGAGCCACAGTCAGAGAAAATAGCATATCCAACAGGAGAGGAACCTTCGCTTGCCATCTCAGAAAAATATGAGATTCACCTGCTTTATCTTTTTTTAGTATTCACCCTCAAGGAAAAACTTGTTCAACTTACAGTTTTAAGAAAGGAAGTCTTTGTGTTTTCTAGCAATATCACTACTGGATTTCATCAATCTTTTCCCAACTGATACCTAGTTGTATCCACTGGGAAACAACAGTAAAGTATTGAGGTGAAGAGAGGGCCATGGATTGAGTGATCTATTGAATTTAACTCAAAACATACCTTCTGAATCACATTTAAAGAAATATCTTGAAGGTTCTAGATAAATATCATGAAGGTACTTAACATTGTTGGGAAATTTTTTTGGGTGGGGAGAGTATGATTTCCGGAGGTGGGGAAGCCTTGGGGGATCAGGATTTATTCCTAGCTTTAGCATTTATACACTCTCTGCTGAAATAACCTTCCATGTCAGATCTCAGTTTTATCATCTGAACAGAAAGGGGACTGGGGACCCGGGAAAGTGTTAGACCATCTCTAGGGTTTCAGAGCTATGTTTGCACAGTGATCACACTGTTTTTGCTTATTGTGTGGGTTGGAGACCAGAATGGCAAAGAATTCTAAAGATGCTTCTATTTGCAGTTTATATCCTGTGTTTGGATTTGGGGTGACTGATGGAAAGCAAGGGGACAGGCGTTCCCTCAAAGGCACTCCTTGTGGACACCCCTGCAGAGGGGGGGACCTTGGCAAAAGTCGTGGGGAGATGAAGGTGGCTCAAGTCTGCAGCACTGGGGCCTCTGGGAGATATCAGTCTGGGTCCCTGTTTTGTGCCAAGTGGGAGGGCTTCAAGGGCAGAAGACAACCTCAGAAAGCTTGGAGGAGATGAATCTGAGAAGTCTGTTCAGAGCCCACGTGAGATCCCCTTGAGGATCCCCCCCAAATAACTGCATCAGATTCTGAGGAGAATCTGCTTGGGCAAGTGAAGACAACCAGCCCTTGAAATCTGAGAGCTGACTGTAAATGTAAATGGGATGAGGGCTAGAGAATTCATTTCCGGGTGCAAATTGATGAACTTTTAAACCAAACAAACGAAATGATATTACAACTGTTGAAATAACACAATGGCCACTCCATGCGTAGTGCGTGCAGACATTTCAGGCAATCATTTGATTGCGGTTTGGGCCACGTAGGAAGTGTGTGGTTAAACAAGCTGACTTTGGGTTTATAGCTGAGTTTAAAAACTTAATGGATATTTGGATTCATTTCAGGATTCTGCAAATTTGTGTCCACATCCTAGAAATAATAATCCTGTTCTCTTCTGCACTGGTCAGGTGCCACTTGGGGAATTTATGTACTTCTAACAGCCTTATTTTAAAAAAATGTGAATAAACAGCCATGGGGTCAGACAAGAGCAAAGGAGTGGAGGGAAGGATCTAGAGATCTGTTATTTGTAGACTTTCCTAATGGTCCAGTGGTTAAGACTCCATGCTTCCAATGCAGGGGGTGCTGGGTTTGGTCCCTGGTTGGGGAACTAAGATCCACATGCCCCAAGGTGCAGCCAAAAAAAAAAAAAAAATCTGCTATTTGAGAAATTGGGACTATTTGGGGATACTATGTTTGAGTGTTTAAAGAGCTGTTGGATTGTGAAAAGAGTCAGGCTTGTCCTGTATCGTTCCAGAAGGTAGAATCGAATCACGGGAAGAAAAGCTCTAAGGACAGAGACCTTGGCTCTGTTTAAGGAAGAACTTTTGATCTGATTCCTTCTTCCAGGAGGCTGGCCTGATTTGAGAACGGAGTCCTTCAGGTCCATCTGGGGCAGGATCTGTTAGCTATGGGAGTCAGGGGCAGAGACAGCCACAGGGGCAGAGACACGCCGATTCCGAGTCTGTGAGAGAGAGCAGTACCCAGACCACAGGCAGGAATGGAGAAGAAAAACAGGAGCGGAGCCAAGCCTCAGGAGCCAGGCGGAGATAGACGGGGAGCTAGAAGGGCTGGCGGAGCCTCAGCTGGCCGTCACCCATCGGTGGCTTTATGGAATATGTGCAGAGCCATTATCTTAAAGACTTCAAGTTATAACAGAGGCCAGGAGTTGGTCTCTGGCAAAATCATCGTGTCAGGAAATGCTCTGATTCCACAAGCGTTCAACAGATGCCTGGTGACTGTCCATACTTTCATTGGTTCAACTCTAAATTTTTAATCACGGTATGAATAAAATATACATGACATACGATTTACCATCTTAAATACGGTGCCATATTAAAATGTACATTTTGGTGGTATTAAGTATATTCACTTTGTTGTACAATCCCCGTCCATCTCACCATCATCAATCTCCAGAACTCTTTCTATCTTGTACACTGGAGACTCTGGGCCCATTAAACAATAATTCTCCATTACCCTCTCTCCCATTCCCTGGCAACTCCCATTTGACTTTCTGTCTCTATGAACTTGGCTCCTCTAGGTACTTCTGTAAGTGGAATCATACAGCATCTGTCTTCACATGACTGTCTTACTTCACTTAGAATGTCCAAGGTTCTTCCATGCTGTGTAGCACGTACTAGAATTTCCTTTCTCTTTACACCTGAATAATATATGTACAGTGGCTTTCCTGGTGACTCAGATGGTAAAGAACCTGCCTGTAGTGCAGGAGATCTGGGCTCCAGGAAGATCCCCTGGAGAAGGAAATGGCAACCCACTCCAATATTCTTGTCTGGAGAATCCCATCGACAGAGGAGCTTGGCGGACTACAGTCCATGGTGTTGCAAAGAGTCAGACACGACTGAGTGACTAAGCACACATGATATATGTACCAAACACGCTTCATTTATTCATTCAGCCATCAATGTATACTTGGATCAACTGATTAGATCAACTGATCCCAAATTGGATCAATTGTGTACCAGGCCTGCTGGTAGGCACTGAAGTTAGTTAATATGATGATGACAACTTTCAGGGACCTCACAGGATCCATGGGAATGGGGGGAAAGGCTGAGGAGGGGGAAAGTTGGCAGACATGTTAACCAATTTTAATAACACTTTTTGAATAATAATAGTATGATACATCTGAGCCACAAGGGAAGCCCAAGAATATTGGAGTGGGTAGCCAATCCCTTCTTCAGCAGATCTTCCTGACCTAGAAATCAAAGCAGGGTCTCCTGTATTACTGGCAATACAAAGCCTATATCAGATATCATGGGTACACCATGAAGGAAGATGTTGGTTCCAGGGATTATGGGAAAGGAAGGGAGGAAGTGTTTTTTAAAGAAGTCAGTGTCTGAGCCAATGAGATGAATATGGCTAAACAACCTTTGAAGCTGGACAACCTTGTAGCCAGCGGCTCCTGAAAGCTGGACTGGTTGCATCTAACTCCTTGGGATAGCTTTCAAAAAATAACGATCCTAGGTTCCAAGTCCCAAAATTCTGATTCAGTGAATCTGGAGTGGAGGGTACAAGTCTCTTTTGAACAGCCCCTCCTGGTGATTTTAATGTATCAATCATGTTGGCAGGCACTGGGGAAACACTGAGGTTATAAATTCAAGTTTGCATTTTAGCTAAAACCCTCTGAACTCACTGTGGAGAGGGCAGGAACAAGAAGTTAAAAAACAAACAAACAAACAAAAAACCCAAGGCAGAGAAACTAGTTCCAGACCATGAGTACAATATTGCATGGACTGGAGATGCTGACAAGATCATATGTGGGGTATTCATCCCTCCATTCATTCAAGTAATTTTTGGGACACAGCTACTTTTTGTTACCTGCACTGGACTCACTTTCCATTTCTAAGATCCTATATCCTATTAATCATATTTGAAGGTGCTTTGGCCAATAGAATGTGGCAGAAATAAGGTTGTGTGAGTTCTGAACCTAGGCTACAAGAGTTCTTGAAGCTTCTTGCAGAACCCTGCTGCTCTGTCAACAAACTTGGCCTCACCTGCTAGAGAAGGAACAACTATATAAAACAGAGATGAGCCATTCATTGACCTGGAAGTTGACCACAAGGTATGATGAGTGAACCCAACCGAGATCAGAGTAAAACAACCTACCTGATTCTAGCCATGTTGCCAACCCACAGAATTATTTAGCTCTTTATGAGCTAAATGATGGTTTTTAAGCCACTAAGTTTTGGAGGTGTTTTTTAATGCAGCAGAAGCTAACTGATACACTCTCCTGGGCCCTGGAGCCTTTATACATGCTGTTCCCTCTGTTTAGAACACACTTTCCTCTTTCTTGTCTCATTGACTCCTACTCATCAAAGCTTGGCAAAATTTACCCTCATATTGATTAGGTTAAATATCTTCATTTTAAGCTCATGTTGTACTTTTGCCTCTCTGGTAGCACTATAATTGCTATAACTTTACATATATCTGTTTATAATATTTGATCATAGTCTTTCTTCCCTATTAGCTTCATGAGTCCAGGGACAATGTCTGTTTTATTCATTATTACATTTCAGCCCCTAGTATAGTAGCACATAGTAAGTGCTCACTAAATATTTGTGTAATGAAACACTGTGCTATTGGCGGGGAAGGTGGGGGGGTTCTTCTTTAAAATAATAACCCTCATAACAGTCTTCTCCTCCCACTATCCCAAGAATTAAAAACTAGGCAAGTCACTGAATAAGAATGTGTCTTGTAATTTTTAAAGGACTGTACAAATGTTAGTTCTTAATTGTTAGTGTTATTATTCTGGGCTGGCAACAGCTGGCTTTGGGGAATCCTCTAGCTGTCTTATTCCCCTAAAATGGCCCCAGGCAGTTTCCTAGCAGCTACAAATGTGGCTGGATGAGCAATTTACATGCTGAAAGTCTCGCCTAGAGTTATAACACAGATATGTAAATATCTCTGTAGCAGCAACCTAGCAAAGCATCTCCAGGCTGTTTAATTACAGAGCTTGGTGGTAATGATACCAATGCTGAGTTCAATTAAGGACTATTTACAAAACCAATGAGGGAGGATTTTTCTGCCTTTTCTGAAACAGTAGGAACTGACTAGAGGGACCTATTATTTTATAACATAAATCTACAGCTCAGATACACCATAAACTCCATAGATTTGGAGTCTGTAAACTCCATGCCCTGTTTTGATCTGGAGCTCAAAGAGCACAAGTCTAAGCAGAGAGCAGAGCAGTCAGAGCGGAGAGCACAAGTCTAATTAGTGAATCATTCCAAAGACAGATCCTCTCTGTGCAACTTTTCCAGGTCTCAGTTTTTCTGTACATATACTGCCTGTTTATTTTGAGACTGAGATAATCATTGGAAAGCACCATTAGAGTCACGAGAACAGTGCCAGGCATCCAGTAAACATTCAATATATTTTAACTATTATTGGTTATTGTCATCACCGTTAATCATCATTGGAAAAAACCCTGATGCTGGGAAAGATTCAGGACAGGTAGAGAAGGGGGCAATAGAATATGAAATGGCTGGATGGCATTATCAACTCAATGTACATGAGCGGAGCAAATTCCAGGAGATAGCGAAGAACAGGGAATCCTGGAGTGCTGCAGTCCATGGGGTCGCAAAGAGTCAGACACAACTGAGTGACTGAACAACAAAAAAATCACAATTACTGCTATTAACACACATAGCTGCTTCAGCCTGGACAATGTATTCTGCCAGCTTGAGAAGCCTGCTGGGAAATCTTCTTGACTGATTTTACTTACTTAGGAAGTGAGTGGGTTTTCTCACATAGCTGATGAGTAGCAATGGTTCGTAAAGTATTCAAGCAGTCATCGTGAGACATGGGTTGAGCACACACTATGTATGGTATTGGGAGTGTAGAGGCGAGTAAGAGCACCGCTGCCTTAGGTATACAGGGGAGCGGTGAGGTTCACTGCAGTAAAGTCTCCTTCAACATTGATCTCCATATGCTGTGGGCATATAGAGAGAAGTCAGCCCCACCCCAAAAGGTCAAGGAAGGTTTGCTCTGGGCCACCTGGGATTCTCAGGTGGAGGAGAAGGTGAAGCCCATATTGTTCTTGCTTATTTGCTAAGTTGTGTTTGACTCTTTGCAAAACCATATACTGCCTGCAGCTCGCCAGGCTCCTCTGTCCATGGGATCATCCTGGCAAGAATACGAGAGTGGGTTGTGATTTCTTCCTTCAGGGTATCTTCCCAACCCAGGGATCAAACCCAAGTCTCCTGCATCGGCAGTAGGATTCTATACCACTGAACCACCAGGGAAGCCTGAAGCCCTTATTAACTTCACTCAAAACAGAAGAGGACATTCTATCCTTTCTTAAGAGAT
>SJYC01001573.1:0-54340 GCA_006408675.1 Madoqua kirkii | reverse complement strand
TTTTGATAGCTGTGTGATGGGAAAACATCGTCACATCTCACATTCTTGTGACCTGGAATCAAGGGGAGGCTCCAGGACTGACAAAGACTAGATACAGTACAGGGACCAGGTTTTCAGGAGAAATAGCTCCCTGGGCATCAGGAAACCTGGATTCTATCTCTGATGATGCTAGCCGGACATATTCAACTGTGCTCCAGCCGTCAACCTTTCTGCGAATCGGCGAGTCCAACTTGAGAAGGTTTAACAGCTCTTCCCAGCTCGGGGAGGGGACTTACTGCTCACCACATGCTTCTGTCTGTTCCTCTCTTCTGCTCTCTGCAAGAGCTCTCCCAGCTGGAAAAATAAAGAAATGAACAAAAATCCTCCCTGGAGTCCCTCTAAGCTTTATGTTAATATTCTGTCTCTCCCCTTCATTACTCTGGAGCATGAAAAATAATAATTTTTAAGACACTGATATCACAATATTAAAAAAGGGAAAAAAACACTGAATATTTATCATGTGCAAGAATTTGGTGTGGCTTAATCCATTTAATCTTCCTAATAACTTTATGATATGGGTACTTTTATTATCCCCATTTTATAGCCAGGAAACTGAGACTTAACACTTGAAGCGAGTAGCAAAATCACACTGCTAGTAGGTGAGCCAGAATTTAAACCCAGGCTACTGACTGCAGTCCAGTTCTTTTCTTAAAAAAATTTTTTTGGAATTATTTTAACTGTTTATTTGGGGAGTTTTTTGGTCGAGCTGAGCAGCATGTGGGATGTTAGTTCCCCTACCAGGGATTGAACCCAAGCCCTCAGCATTGGAAGTGCAGAGCCTTAACCACTGGACCTGGGAAGTCTCTTCGATGCCGCTCTTGTGCTGTGTGTTCAGTCGCTTCAGTCGTATCCGACTCTTTGTGACCCTATGGATTGTAGACCACCAGGCTCCTCTGTCCATGAGGTTCTCCAGGCAATAATATTGGTGTAGGTTGCTATGTCCTCCTCCAGGGGATCTTCCTGACCCAGGGATTGAACCCATGTCTCTTATGTCTCCTGCACTGGCAGGCGGGTTCTTTACTACTAGTGCCACCTGGGAAGACCCAATGCAGTTTTAAAGCAGTTGATTCAGCATGTTAGTTTCCATTCTTTCCTTACCTCCTCTCTGCACGTCCCCACACCCTAGAATGTTTTCTTCTAGCACCAAGGATCTCCAGCTCACCCAAAAGGAAACCTCTTGTAAGGGATATTTGTTAGATTTTGGTGCATAGTGTCCATTTCCTCTTCCAAAAAGCATTTTGTTTCCTGTAGAATGACCTCCTCCCCATTGGCTGAAATCAAGACTCTTGCTTCCTCCTCCCTCAGGAACAGGGGAGTGATACAGGCTGGAATTTGACTTGTAAGCAGCAAGGTCAAGGAGCCTGGAAGACTCTGGCATTCTGTTCAATCCATCTGAACAGGTACCAACAAATTCAGTAATCAAGATAAAAAATATTTTAATGCAATCCCTTTTTTTTGCAATCCTTTTAAAAAGAAAAATTAATGTAAAAATTCCAAGATGAACAACATTTCAAAACGTTACATAAAGATAAGGTCAGTATGGCTGAATTTTTTTTTCCCTTTTGCCTTGGGCTCCACTGTGGCTGGACATGGCAGAGCTGACCACTCACCATCGTGAGGGCTGTGTCTTGCCCTCCAGCCTGCTGCACTTGCCTCACACTCGGTTTCCTGACACTGATGGATGCATAGGGTTCATGGAGCTCTGCTTTGCCTCCCGTGGTTTTCTGCACTTAAGAGGCCCTTTCTCCTCCCCTCTTACCTTTCTGATAAATTCACCTTCCTTCACCTCCTTCTCTATATGTCAGTTTCTTCATCTAGAAAATGGGGATAATAAGTGGTTCCTGTGAGCACTGTTGTTCAGTCACTAAGTTGTGTCCAACTCTTTGCAACCCCATGGACTGCAGCACACCAGGCTTCCCTATCTTTTACTATCTTCCAGTTTGCTCTAACTCATCTCTATTGAGTTGGTGATGTCATCCAACCACCTCATCCTCTGTCATTCCCTTCTCCTCCTGCCTTCAATCTTCCCCAACATCAGAGTCTTTTCTAGTTGAGTTGGCTCTTCACATCAGGTGGCCAAAGTATTGGAGCTTCAGCTTCAGCAGCAGTCCTTCCAATGAATATTCAGGGTTGAGAGCACTAAATGAGCCTTAATATCTGCATAGCACCTGACACATGAGCACTCACTGGGCACATCAACATCACTGTCATCCTCCCCAAATACAGTAATCTGCTGTCACGCCTCTCATCACCCAAAGTTCAGGGCAGTTGCTCAGTGCCGGCTGGCTGAAAGACTCACACCTCTTCCCTGTCTACATTTCTGACCACCCAAATGTGAAATACAGATGCCTTATCCTCCAGCTGCTCAGTAGGGCTTTTGGCTTTCCACTCCCTTCTTCCTATCAGTCTCTCCAGGCCATTTAGTAGCTGTCCATGGCTTCAAGGCTGACCTCTTGTCTGTAATATAGGGTTGGCCAAAAATTGTGTGTGGGTATTTCCCTAACATGTTATGGAAAAACCCAAATGAACTTTTGGCCCAACCCAATCCATCTGTGATGTCCATTTCTCCAAGCCCAGATTTCCAAATGCTCAGTAGAGGTCTCACCTGTGCCTACACCCCACTGCGAGCGTTACTAATAATAGCATGTGACCGAGTAAGCCAAGTACTTTACCTGAATTATTTCCTTTCAACCTCTCAAAAACCTCATTCTACAGAGAAAAAATAAAACAAAACGTTAAACAACAACAACAATGAAACCAGTGGGGTCTTGAGACCAGGATTTGAACCCAGACAATCTGACTCTGCAACTGGGAATAGGAGGTTCTGCTAAAAAAGATAATCCAAAGTTGCAACTTTTTAAAGAGTGAGTTTTAAGTTAACTGAGGACAAGAGCAGCGGTTCTCAATGAGGGGCAATGTTGTCTGCCCTCCAGGGGACATCTTGCAATATTTGGAGGCATTTTTGGTCATCAGAGCTGGAAGGATGCTATGCATTTGGTGGGTGCTGTTAAACATCCTATAATGCATGAGACACTCCCACAGCAAAGAACTGTTGGGTCCAACGTGTCGATAGAACCAAGGATGAGAAACCTTGCTTATAACTACAAAGCAAGGCTGAGAGAAGCTCATAAAGAGGGTTAACTTTTTAGGAGCTTCCTCCTCAACTCACCAACTGTGCAGAGCCCTCCTCCTCCTCTTCCTCGCTTCCCACCACCTTCAAGCCCACACCCCTACCCCCAACCTCCCAGCTCAGCAAAGCCAAACTCTTAGCACCACCCACTCAGCCTTCCCAGCACAAAGCACAAACAGGAACTCATTATCTTCTTCCTCAAAACCTTCCCTCCCCTGCTTTTTATCGTGGTTAAAAATACCACCCTCCTCCTCCTCCTCCTCACAGGTGAGCATCATTGTCCCCACCTTGCCATTCTCACCACTGCCCCCCCTGCCCTCCCTGGCCCCCCTGCCGCCTCCCCACCATCCAACCATCAGTCACCAAGCTGTGTCTCTTCCGGCTCTCCAAAGCTCCTCCTGCGCTCCATCTCCTTTCCATCCTCACTAACCTACTTTGGGCCAAAATAGCTTCTTATGCTATTTCTTTTCCAGTTATGAGACTGAAGTCACTATTTATTCATCTACACGGGATGCATTCATTTCACCCAGAGCAGGAATGTCATGTGGAATTACCTGTGTGAGCCCACCCAAGTCCTAGCCTGGGAATCCAGGAGAAGTTCCTGATGGAACCTGAGTATTCTGTTCCCTTCCTTCTGGCCATCTACTCCAGCGGGGCGAGGTGGTCCCTGAAGGCCAGGGCTCATCCCCTCCCACCTCCCACCCGCTCACCTGCCCTTCCCCTTCAACCTCTCCCTCCTTACTGGGACCTTTCCATCAAGCACAGATGCTCACTCACCCACTCTCCTTAAAGAATCCTCCACCCTTGCCTCCCACGAGCTAGACTGCCATGTTTCTGAAAAGAATTGTCTATACTTGCTGTCTCCCACTCAGTCTTCAACCCACTGCAATCTGGCTTCCAATCCCTCTACTCCATTGAGGCAGTTCTGGCAAAAGTTACCAGCTTTCTAATTGTCAAATAAAATAGGCACTTGCTTTCCTTCTGTGGTTGGATCGTCCGTGATACTTGAAAGGGTTGGCCATTGCTTTCTTTTAGAAGCAATTTCTTCCCTTGACCTCAGGTATTCCTCCCATTTCTGTTCCTGGACCACTCCCTTCCCTCCTGGCCTCAGTCTGCTTTGTGGGTATCCCGCCCTCTGCAGCCTACAGTGTCCCTTAGGGTTCAATCTTGATCCCAGTGCCTTCTCACTCTACATATTCCCCATAGGTGAATTCATCTGCAGCTTGCACCCATAGTTTTAACCACCAGGCGAGAAAGTAGAGGATGGTAGTTAGAGCCTGGACTCCAAAACTCCTCTGTGAACCAAGTATTTGACCTTGAGCCAGCTAGTCAACATTTCTGTGCCTCAGTTTCCTCAACTGTAAAATGGTGCAAAGCTTTCAAGTCTCATTGCTTTCCATGACCAAACGTGCAGTTTCCTCAGACCATGCTGAACCTTGTAGAGCTACCAGATGTATTACATGCTCCTACTCATGCTCAGTCTTTGCTCAGACACAGACAGAAATCTTGAGACAAGTAACTGGGTGCAGCTAGCTCCAATACTTTGGCCACCTGATGCAAAGAGCTGACTCATTGGAAAAGACCCTGATGTTAGGAAAGGTTGAGGGCAGGAGGAGAAGGGGATGGCAGAGGATGAGGGTTGGATGGCATCATCGACTCAATGTACATGAGTTTGAGCAAACTCCAGGAGACAGTAAAGGACTGGTAAGACTGGTGTGCTGCGGTCCACGGGGGTCAGGGGCAAAGAGTTGGACACAACGTAGTGACTGAACAACAAGTTTATTTGGAAGGTGACTGATTCCAAGCAGAACCAATGAGGGAGTGAGAGAGGAAGGCCGAGAAGAGACAAAAGGCACAGTGAATTGATGAAGATTATGCCTGAGGGCAATGGGACTCGCCTCTACTGGGGAGTTCCCTGTTGAAAGCACTTGAGGACTGTCTCCCTTAGGGATAGAAGGCTGGGACTTTTATTCACTGATAGGTTGGAGGCTGCCCCAGGGCTGTTAGGCACTTCTGGTCTGGGCAAGATTCTGCATCCTTGCAGAAAAGCCTGGGCAGAGAGGAGAAGCCAGGCAACAAAATGCAGCTGCGGATGAACTCACAGGGTCCAGGGGACTGAGAACTGAGCATCACCAGCTCTGTGCCTTTTGCTCTGGCTCCCAGGCCTGTGTTCCCTTATCTACCTAGATAAGTCCCACCTCTTCTTAAAAAGTTAGTTTCCGAGCACCCACTTCTTGGAAGTGGTTTTTAATCCCCGCCAAAATTCATATGCTAAGAAACCCTAACCACCAATGTGATGCTGTTTGGAGGTGGGGCCTTTAGGGGGTGATTAGGTCATGAGAGCAGGTGGGGTTCTCATGAATGGGATTAGTGACCTTATAACAGAAATAACAGAGAGACCCCTTGCTGTGGAAGAAGATGGTCATCTGTGAACCAGGACGAGGGGTCTCACCAGACACAGAATCTGTCAGCATCAGACTTCTTAAGTTCTAGAACTGTGAGAAATAAAGGTGAGTGTATAAGTCACTGAGTTTATGATATTCTGTTATAGAAGCCTGAACTAAGATACCCACTCCCTAATGATTTAGGAAGACTTCCCTGTGACACCCTGAGCATACCTCTATAAGAATAATCATTTCTCTGCTTTCTAAATATAACTTGGAGGGCAAGAACAGTTCATCTTTGCAAATCTATTGCCCAGAAGATTTTTGAGCACTTAACTAGTGACTTTTTTTTATCCTTGGCTGTGCTGCATGGGCTTTCTTCTCTAGTTTCAGCGAGCTGGGGCTAGTCTCTAGCTGTGGTGCGTGAGCTTCTCATTGCAGTGGCTTCTCTTATTTTGGGAGCAAGGGCTTTAGGGCATGCAGGCTCAGTAGGTGTGGTGCAACGGCTTAGTTACTCTGAGGCATGTGGAATCTTCCTAGATCAAACCCGTGTCTCCTGTATTGGCAGGCAGATTCTTTACCACTGAGCCACAGGGAAGCCCTTAACTAGTGATGCTTTAATTAATTCAAATTCACTCTGCTCAGGGTCCTGGCCAGAGTAAGTGGTCAATAAATGCAGTCCTTTTGTTTCCCTCCAACTCAGAGGGAAAGTTGCCTTCTAACTTAGGAGGGGACTCACTGAGCAAGTGTAGAATGTGATATATTCTTTAAATGAATGGAAGTGATACAGGAGCCAAAGGAGGGTGCAATTAACTAGGACTGTATCAATGAGATTGCAGTTAACTTGTCTGACAGCCTTATTACTTAGAGTTTTAACTTTCCTGAACCATTAATAGAGGTGTCTGACACTTCTTCCATTACACTGGGCTTTCCTATTTGAAAGCCTGGCTCAGATGGTAAAGCATCTGTCTACAATGCGGGAGACCCAGGTTCGATCCCTGGGTTGGGAAGATCCCCTGGAGAAGGAAATGGCAATCCACTCCAGGACTATTGCCTGGAAAATCCCATGGACAGAGGAGCCTGGTAGGCTACACCCCATGGGGTTGCAAAGAGTTGGACACGACTGAGCGACTTCACTTCACTGGTGGCTCACAGGGTAAGCAATCTGCCTGCAGTGGAGGAGATCCGGGTTAGATCCCTGGGTTGGGAAGGTTCCCTGGAGAAGGGAATGTCTATCCATTTCAAAATTCATACTTGGAGAATTCCATGGACTGAGGAGCCTAGTGGGCTATGGTACATGAAGTTGCAAAGAGTTGTACATGACAGACTAACGTGCCCTTTTTCACGGGCTATAAAGCAATTAAACAGGGCATGTGATGTGCAGGAGAGGTAGGGGTGGGAGAGGTGAGTGTCAAAGACAAGTAGATCCAATGGTTGGGGAAAGCTCCCTTTGAGGACTTGACTTCTGAACTATGAGCTGAGTGCCATGAACAGTCAAGCAGAGACTCTTCCAGGCAGAAGAAAAAGCAGGTGCAAAGGGCTGGGGTCAGGACCCTGGACTCCCAGGGCCAAACCAGAAGCTTGTCCCACTGCTTCTGGCCACTGATACAGCAGTTGGAGAAAAGAGACAAAATGGGTCTAAAACTGATGTCTGGTCCTTACTTGAGGGTTGAGGAGCTGATATCCAACTTCCAGTCCCTGGCAGACTCATTTCAAGTTTGGTTTTCACTCACTGGTATGTTGTTCCCTCTTCAAAGTCAGATTGGGTTTCAAAGGAATTTGAAACACTTACAGCAAAACCACCAAGCTGCATCCTCCAGGTAGAAAAACCCCAAATGTGGCATTTCCGTGGGAAACCACAATGAATCACTCCCACTGGCCCACCTAGTCCAGGCCCCACTGCATGGAGATTTACTTTGGTTTTCTCAAACTTCCTAATAGCTTTCCAGACTTTTTAACAAACCCCCACAGTGTCCTGAGTCTCAGGTTAAGAGCAAAATACCAAATTCTGTAGCGTTTGCGGAGTTTCAGATTTCACCAGAAGGGATTCTGCCATAGCCGCTAACCTTTTCCTCTGCAGACAGCAGTTGCTGAAATGCTGCAAAGAAAAAAAATCACTAGGTGATAAGGATGGAAATGAAGTTTGGAGGCTTTTTAATAGGTATGGATAATGCACAGCACAGACTCCATCAGTTAAAACCCGCGCCTCTCTGATGTCTCTTGTAGTAAAGACAATCATGATTATCATTTATTCGAGCATTTACAATGTGTCAGTCCTGGTCTAAACGTTTGGTTTCCAAATCAAACCTATGAGGGCAGTATGACCACCTCACTTCACATCAGCAATCTGAGGCTCAGTGAAGTAAAGTGACTTACCCAAGGTAACCCAGTTAGAAAAAAGGCAAAGCGTGGATTCCAACCCAGGTCAGAGTCCAAAGTACATACTATGACTGTTCATACCATTTGTATACTATCCTGACTTGGAAAGGTCCTGTCCCCCTGGCACTGGACAAAACATGAGGAAATTAGCAACGCGGAAGCAGTGAAAGGGGTGCGAGGGTGGTAGTCAGATAAAGTCATTTATTTTATGAAAAATAGGGGAAACGGCCAGGAGATTTCAAGTTCATTCTCTGTAGGATGGGAGAGAGGCCAAGGTCCTTTCCTGGTGTTGGGGGACTTAGAAAGGCACCTCCCAAAGCCAAGGTTTTATCGGGACAAATCCGACCCCTTTTACATCTGAGCATGGAGGAGGCAGGCCACCGCGAGTGTGGGGCCGAAGAGGCAGGAGGCCCGACACTGGCCCAGCTCGAACGCCGGAGTCGGGGGGTCGGAGACCCCGCTGGTCCGCCGCCGGGTGTCCGGCTGCCGCGCTCCCCGCGCGATGTCGGGGAGCCCGCCGGCCCCCCCAGCTCCCCTCCTGCGTGCCGGCGGGCCAAGGGTTAAGCGAGGCGGGAGCCCCCGGCGCGGGGCGGCCCCGGGACCGGGAATGCTTAGTCAGGATTCCGATTTCCTGTCGAAGTGTTTGGATTTCCTGGAGCCCGCGCCCTCCGCCGCCGAGCGGGATCGTCCGAGCCGCGCGCGTCGCTGCGGCCTCCTCCCCTCGGCACATGGTCGCCCGCCCCTTCCTGCGCAGCGCTCGGCTCCCGCGCCTCGCCGCCGTCGCCGCCGCCGCGGGCGGGCTCTCTGCGCTCGGGCAGCCCCCGGCCCGCGCCTCCCGCCCCGCCGGCTGCTCCCGCCACCGCCGCCGCCTCCCGCTTTCTGCTGCGACAGCCGCGATCAGCCGGCCGAGGAGAGCCGGGGCGCGGGCGTCTGCGCCGCCGCCAGGGAGCCGCCGCCGAACCCGCGATGGAATAATGCCCAGCGGCCCGCCCGGTCCCGGTGAGTTGCGGGGCGCTTGGGCGGGCTCGGCGGGGCCGCGCGGGCGTCTCGTCGGCGCCCCCTTGCTCGGCTCCCGCGCGGAGAGGCGCCGGCACGGGGGCGCCGGGCGGGTCCTGGCTCCGTTCGCGCTGGGGAGCTGGCCGTGGGCTTCGCAGGGCCGGGCTCGGCCGTCTGGGGGGCTGAGGGTCTGCGCCCCACGAGGCGCGGGGGTGAGGAGGGTGGGACCGGCCGTGGGGGTTTGGCGCGCCCTCTCTGGTCCAGGCCCCGCCGATCGGGCGCCCTCCCGAACGACCGCGGCATTGTCTCGGGCGCGGCGGAAGAAAGTTCCCCGCCGTTTCTGGAGCCGCCGGCCAGGCCCCCGACCCCCGGCCCCCGGCCCTCGGCCCTCGGCTGGGACTCGGCGCTGCCAGGCAGGCCCTAGACCACTTGGCTTACAGCGAACGAAACTAAAGAGAAAAAATTTAAAAATCCATTAGGGGCTTGGGGTTTGTTCCCGGGAAGCCAGGAAAGTGGCTTGTGTTTTTCTCCTTGTACCATTTGGAGACCTGCTGCATTTTCTGAGAGCGACGTGAAGTTTCAAAGAAAAAAAAAAAAAAGAAACTCTCTGGCGTCTGGTATTCTGCGGTTTCATACATCCCGAGTGTTCTTCCCGGCCATTCCTAAAGCGGTTTCCTTCAATAATTAATTTTTCCACTAGCGCAGGCGGATGGAGGGCCAACTTCAGACCATCCTCAGCGTGACCTCAGCTTTACCCTCACTAATCAGAGCAAGAACTTTCTCCCACTTTTCCCCGTAGACTCGGTCAGGTTGTCTTGGCACATTGAATCCTGGAATGACAGCCGGGCACGGATTGCTGAGTAATGTTCGGGATTGTAAAGCATAGTTCACTGTTGAGGCTAGTTTTGTCTGTCCATCACAGTGCAGCCCAGGGCTTTCCCGTTTTGCAGTTGGAGATTCACCTTATAACAGTTAGATCTTAGATGCAGATCTTCTGGAAGCGTCAAATCTCAACAGTTTAGGAAGAAACAGGATGTTTGAAAGCAGTTGTTGCTGCCCCTTATTATTCCTGCAGCAAGAAGAGGTCACTGGGACTTATGGGCTCAGACTCCCTGACCAGTGCTCCTTACACAGTCAGTTTCTGGTCTGTGTCAGCCATTAAGTTTGGAAATATGTCTTCTTGGCATTGTAGCGTTCATCATTTTTAGTGCCTTCTCTTGTTTTGTCTTATGTTATTGCTGCTATTTCTGAGATATGCAGTTACCTCAAACTGCTTATTTTGAGATAAGAGTTAGAGATGAAATTCCCTAACCCCTGCTATTCAGTCACTAAATGGATTTGGAGCTTCAGTCACCAAATGGATTTTTTCCCCCCCAGCAAATGGACTTGAAATATAAAATGGGTGGCTTCTTCTATGGGGGATGACTTTTCTCTATTCTCTTCTTTTGTACGAAGTAGAAACTCCCAGGTCCAGAAAAGGGCAGTATCTTAGCACAAAATATACTCTGTGATGTTCTCTAGGCTTGACTTCCAGCCCCCCTGTATCTTGTGAGCGTGGCAGCCCATCTATTTTTCTCCCTATGAGAGCTCCAAAGGGCTGGCTTTTCATTTTTAGTATGTGATAATGTTGGAGAGAAAGGACTTTTTCGAAAGCTTGCCATTTGGTGAAGGAAATTGAAATTCTCTCCACCTCCCCACTCCTCACCAGCCACAGTGAGCCAGATTTTGCAACTCAGTCACAGTCGTGCAGGTCCCCACGTGAATGTGTACTTTCAAACAGGACCCTCCCTCGCCCTCCCTGAGGATGCACCTCCCTGTGGGTCTCTCCACCCCGGTGGCTAAAGTCTAGAGCAGGTGTGTTCACACCCTCCCAGGCCATGTACCTGTCCCTGGCCTATTAGAAGCCAGGCCCCACAGCAGGAGGTGAGTTTCAAGGTAGAAGTTTACACCTGTGTTAACAGCCGCTGTGCCTTGCTCTCATGACCACCTGAGTTCTGCCTGTCAGATCAGCAGCAACATTAGATTCTCATAGGACCCCAAACCATCCATACTGTCCTTGAATCATTCTGAACTTTGCCCCCCCACGCCCCCTGCTCTATCCGTGGAAAGATTATCTTCCATAAAACCAGTCCCTGCTGCCAAAAGGGTTGGGGACCGAAGGTCTAGAGGGAAGGCAGGAGCCTGTGTTACCTGGAACCTCATCGTCACTGTATCTTCCCTCCAAGTTCTCAGTGTCTTGACTGGATCCTATGTCCCCGTTCTCGTTTTTCCCTCTTGTGTATCTCCTTCCCACTTCTCTCCCAGCCACTCTGTGTGCTTGGGCTGGAGCAAGTCTTTCCTGCTGGCTGTGTGACTGAGGCCCCATGTCAGCGATAGTGACAGTGACTCTAGCGTTTATTGAGCAACTGCTCTGTGCCCTGGGTTCGCCCCCTCCTAAGAAGTCCCAGGAGGAGAGGGAGCTGCTGCTTCGGGAACCTTGCCCAGAAAGGACAGCACTTTTCAGATTCATCTGGAACCTGAGTCATTCTTTCATTCATTTCGTGCACATTTGCTAGTGGCTCCCCTGTGGGAGGTGCCAGGAGCGCAGAGATGGATAGGATCCTGTGTTCAGGGCCTTCTATTTCCAGCCTCATCTCTCAGGGTCATCCTTGTGCTTTCTCTTTTAATTAGTCGATTCAGCAAGGCTGTACTGAGTGCTTCATGCTAAGCACTGGGTGCAGTCCTGACGATACAGTGATGAATAAGATAGACCTAGCCTTGCCCTCCTGGGGCTCGCATTCCAGAACAAAGGAGAAGGTAATTTCTAATGAATGAAAGATGCTAGCGCTTGTTATTAAAGAAACACCAGGGATCAAAATGATGACTGAAGTGAAGGGGGATGGGGTGTAGGGATGGCCCTAGTTTTGCCAGGGAAAGGCCTCTCAGAGTCTGAAGAATCGAGAAAAAACTGGCCTGGGCAGAAAGGTTGCTGGAGAGGGGGCATTCCACCCAGGGAGCTCAGTGTATGCTCGAAAGAGCTTGATGTTATCCCGAAAGTGAGGAAAGTGGAGCAATGAGCAGGACAGAGTATAAGGGAGCGACGGGGAAGATGCTTGGGGTTGAGGGTGAGATTTCAGACGGAGGCAGGGGCATCATGCTGGGGATGATCACCCCACCAAGTACAAAGAGGAACTGATGAATGTAAGGCTCAGGAGTGGGGTCTGATTGACATTTTAAGGAGATTACTTTTATAAGAGTGGATCACAGGGGGCGAAGAGCAGAAGCAGAGAGATAGGCATATAAATAAAATTTGTAGGCAGATTCTTCACCATCTGAGCCACCAGAGAAGCCCATGTTATTGTATGCGTGTGTAGGTATTATATAATGATAAATAGTGTATTGGTTTCTTCCTGCTGCCATAACAAATTGCCACAAACTTGGTGGCTTAAAACAACACCAGTTTATTCTCCTTTAGTGCTGGAGGTCAGAAGCCTGAAATGGGTCTGACGACAAGGTGTGGGCAGAGCTCTTTTTTTTCTGGTGGCTCTAGAGAATGATCTGTTCCCTCGCCTTTTCCAGTTTCTAGAGGCTTCCTGCATTCCTTGGCTCCTGTCCGCTTCCTCCATCTTCAAAGCCAGCAATGTTGGTCCTAGTCCTTCTCACACTGCCATCTCTGGTTCTTTCTTCTTTTCCACTTTTGAGGACCTTTTGGATGACAGCAGCCCTCCTGTATAATCTAGAATGAAAGTGTTAGTCGCTTAGTTGTGTCTGACTCTTTGCGACCCCAAGGACTGAAGCCCACCATGCTCCTCTGTCCATAGAATTCTCCAGGCAAGGATACTGGAGTGGGTTGCCATTTCTTCCTCCAGGGGATCTTCCTGACCGAGGGATCAAACTCAGGTCTTCTGTATTGCAAGGACGTTCTTTACAACTGAGCCACCTGGGAAGCCCTAGAATAATCTCCTTATTTTAAGGTCAACTGATTAGTGATCTTATTTCCATCTTCAGCCTTAGTTCCCCATTGCTGGGTGACCTGTGTAGCCTAACACATTCACAGTTTCTGGGAATTTGGATGTGGACATCTTTGCAGGCTGGTAGAGGAAGATGCTATGGGGGCTGTGGGGCAAGGCCCCTAACCCAGTGAGGGAGGGGAAGCCAGGGACATCTTCCTGGAGGCAGTGGTACCTGGATGGAAGTCAGTCTCTACTTGTATCTTCACTGCCCTTCCAAGTATTTCACTGTCTCAATGAGATTTATTTTTCCTCCACTGAGGTCTTGTCGATGTCCGGCTTTACGTGGGGAGTCAGAGTTGAGGATTCATTTCACTGCACATCCTTCAGGCTGCAGGCCAGATTGTTCACTTGCAACCCAGGACATTCACTTTTTTTCTACCTCACCTCATAAATCAGTTAAACTGACCAACCCATGAACACCCTCCCCCAGCCCCCCTACCCGGCATCCACTCCCACGAAGGAGTGGAGACTGAGGGGAGTTGGTCGTCTCTTTATAATTGCCTGGGATTGATCTCCCGGGATGGCAGGAACCCCAACACGTGTGCCTTTTGTACAGTTAAAACCTCAGTTCCTGAGCTATGGTTACTGTCCCCAGCCTTAGCCATTCCTGTTCCCAAAGCAGGCCATTGGCCTTAAGAGAAGTCAGGAGAGGGCGTATGGTTTGATCAGGACAAATCCGTCTGAACCGAAAGGGGAAAAGGCATCCTTATGGCCTCCTCGTGGCCTCCTCGTGCCCTGTGGCAGGCGACCCCATCTTCCGAGAGTAAAGGAAGCGCACTGTAATGGGACGTGTAGCCTCGTCGCTGCGAGGGGCTGATTAAAACCAGATTGTGAACATCTTCCCTGTTATTTGGAAGAAAATGGGCTCTTGTCCCAGCTACTGTCCAGATGGTATCCGGAGACCTTCAGTGCCAGGGGGGCCCCATCAGCTCTGCCAGGCAGTGCCATGGCAAGTGCAGGGAGACCGAGTCCCTCACTGCCAGCGCTTCCCCTGCCGACCCCCATCCCTTCAAAGTGCCACCAACTAGCTGGTCTTGGAGTATTTTTGGTGTTTCCCCTTCCTCTGCCGGTCTAAGTCAGGAAATGCAGAAAGTACACAGTGTTAGAAAAACAGAAATGAGCAAGCAGTATCTCTCCAATGGAGGAATACCAGGTGGAAGTCTGGTTAGACTTGGAGTAAAGAAGCGTGACCGTCAGCGCATCCCCCAGATGTCGCGGGGCTTCCCGAGAACCAGGCCCACACCAGGCATCCGTGGGCAGGACAGGAAAGAGAGGGTCTGGCCTGTTTTTGGTTACTGTGGCCTGGCTCGCCTTTCCCTCATCAAGACTCGTCACGCGTTTTTCCAGCAAGGCATCTGCCTTTATAAAACTCTTGCTTATGGGATGATACTGGGTGCCTGTTTCATTGTAGTTTTGTAATGAAATAATTATTCTTTCGAGTGGGAGGGATATCTAAATCAGAGGGAAACCTAAAAGGCAGGGGATATATATTTATAAGTGTGGCTGATTCATTTTCCTATGCAGTATAATCTTAACATTTTAAAGCAACTACCTACAAGAAAAATTAATTAAAGAAAATAGACCATTTGTCCCTCTTACAGTTACAGTCTTCTTTTAATTGTTAAAAAATTAAAGTACAAATAATATTTCTTTTTGAAATATAGTTGCTTTAAAATGTGTTAATTTCTGACTCAGTTATCATATTTTTCATATTCTTTTCCTTTTTGGTTTATCACAGGATATTAAATATAGTTCCCTGTGCTATACAGTAGGACTTTATTGTTTACCTATTCTATATCTACCAGTTTTCATCTGCTAATTCCAACTGCCTAGTCCATCAGAAATGCAGAAAGGCACTCCAGTAAAAGACCATCATATAAGCAACTTACCCTCAAATGGTTCAGAAAATAATTATATGTATTTTCTGAATACATAAAAATTACATGGGAGGAAAAAAAGAAAAAAAGCAAGAGGAGTAAAATATTAACCATCAATGAAGGTGGGTAAAGGGCATGTGTGTTCCTTGTACTATTCATATTGACATTTCCAAATAGGATTTTTGCAAACTGAAGCGGGGAAGTAGAAGAGGTCTCAACATTCCATGGTAATTGTGACCTTGATTCAGGATGGCCCAGAGGAAGCCAGAAGATACTGGGGTCTGCTACGGACCCCACCTTCCTGGCATCCTCACACTTTTCTGTACCGAACGGAAATCATGGAGGAAAAGCATCCCGCATGGGAAGTGCAGAAAGGCAAGATCATCACAGCCGTCCCGTATGGAAATGCGCTTGCTGGTCTGGTTGCCTCCCCTTTAGACTGAGCATCTGGAGGGGCGCAGGTGGGGACTCAAGCTTACTCCTCTTGTCCCCTCGTGCTGGGCACAGGCCAAGGCAGGCACTGGGCAGGGAAGCGGAATCAACTGCCTTGGCTTCTGCGTCACCACGTTTCTTCAATTTTCTCGTCACTGAGTTTCTATTTCTGATGACTCTCCATTTTACTTCTGGAAATTTCCTCTGGTTCTCTTTCTAATCCATTGGCTTTGAATCCTTGGGTCTTATTCTTCCATGAAAATTCTTCATTCTTATTTCATATCTTTACTTTAAAACGTACTGATACTGTTTTTCAGACTGACCTGTTATGTTAATTCTGGAGGAGCCTATTTTCCCATTTCCTTGTATCTTCCGATTTGGAGGGCATGGTGGTTCATATCCCACCTTTCCTGGGTAGCAGAAGAGGATTTACAGAGCTGGTTTTGTGCTTCAGCCAAAGCTCTGAGAGTCTCCTAGGTCCTGGAAATGCTGCTGTGGTAACTGCTGAGCCGGAGACTTTTAACCCCAGTCCGTGTTTTTAACTCCAGTATCTTTGAGCTCTGCGTCCATACTTAGAGCCAGAGTTTGCACAGAAGCCTTTTTCTCCCCTATCCAGACCCAGAGGCAGAATGTGCTTTCTTGTCATTTCTCTGCACTGGAGAGAGGAATCGTTTTGGCCCACTTTCAAAGGAGGCTGGGACCTCTGTGGGGTTGTCACCTTCTGGAGGGTTCTCAGCTATCCTGTCCTGCAGGCGCCAAACAGAGACCAGCCAGCTTAATACACTGAGTCTTCTTTTGCAAACGAGGAAACGAAAGAACACTTACAAAGATGTAAAAACTGCCATTTCCAGAAAAGAAAACCAGAATCCTTATCAGACCAGTAGCATAGATGTGATTCAGAGCAGCAAACACTTTGAATACTTTCTGCATGTTCACCCTGCAGAGCAGTGGTTTGGGGAGGCAGGAATGAGCTGGGCCATAAAATGTCCAGTTCATCTTTGTAACTCCCAGTGCAGAGAAGACAACAGGTATTTAAGAAGAGAGGGAAAGAGAAAGGAATTGTATGTATCAAAAAAGACAAGCAACTGATGTGGGAGACAGATAATGGAGAGGAGCACTGAATTGAGACTCAGAAGTCCAGAGTTCTAGTCTGGAAATTGACTAGATATTGACTGTGATGTGACTGTTACAAGCAGTTACTTACCTTCTTGGAAGCGCCCTTCCTCACCAGTGTCAAAAGGTGGCAATAATTCTGTCCTGACCCTGATCCTTGGCGGGTTGCATGAGGTCACGAATGTGGGAGGAGGGAGCCTCAGAGGGTTCGGAGGCTTTCTTGTCCTCAAGGTGGAAGGGGCCCTGTGTCCTCCAGCTGCACCTTGATTTGAAGACTCCCCTCCCTGCCCGCCTCCACCTTGTCTCATCACCAGGGGCCCTGGGTTTTCCAGGGAAGATCTGCAGGCATTTCAGGTTCTCAAAACTTGTGCAGACCAAAGGGCTATCCCCTGGCATATGGGCAATAGTTGGGCACTGGGGTGGCCGAATGGCTCCTGTCTCTTTCCCCTGGGAGGACCCCTCAGATCCCACAATGAGGGCCGAGCTGCAGCTGGGAGCCCTTGCAGGGTGAGATTTGAACATTGTGTTGTCTTCGTGCTATTTTCTGAGACAGTCCTCTGGATGATGGAACTCAAGATCTCTGTGGGGTCTGTCCATTGGTCAGGTCACTCTCATGCCTGGGTTGATTTGGTAGATATAAATAGTAGCAATTGTCATGATACAATGGGAAAACTACTGGACTCGGGATCAATAAGAAGCTAATATTTACCCCATGGACTGTAGCTCGCCAGGCTCCTCTGTCCATGGGATTTCCCAGGCAAGAATACTGGAGTTGGTTGCTATTTTCTCCTCCAAGGGATCTTTCTAACCCCGGGATCAAACCCTTGTCTCTTATGTCTCCTGCATTGGCAGGCAGGTTCTTTATCACTAGCGCCATCTGGAAAGCCCTTATCGTACATTAATACACATCAAACATTGCTTTAAGCACCTTTCCTATGAGTTTGTTTAATGCTTGTAACAACCCTGTGAAACAGGTACTCTTTCTCTCCTCATTTTATGTGGAAGGAAACAGACACACAGGGACTAATTTCTGCGAGGTCATACACCTCACAAGTGGCAAGATTTTAAGCAGGCTGTCTGTGTTCACGGCCCACACTCAACCATTGCCTCTGAAGACTTGAACTTGAATTCCATGCCCTAATTCCTCATGTGGCCTTGGGAGAGTCTGCCTTTTACTTTTCTCTTGTCTTTTCTGATCATCAGTGTCTTCTTCTGTAAATTTTGAAAAATCTTGCAGGTTTTTTAAAAGAGGTGTTAAACCAAGCCATACATTAATATACAGAAAGTAGTGCCAGGCACATAATCAGTTCTAAAGAAAAGTGAATGGGTTCCATTTGCAGGCTCAACAGGGGAAGGAAAAATGAGTTCTCATTTGCAGGATCAACCAGAGAAGGAATAAGGCAAGGACCAATTCAACTTAGAGAGTCTTCCCTGCACACGCTTTTACTGCATACCCCGCTGTGTGCCAGGCACCCGGGAGACAAAGGTGAAAACTCAGGGTCCAGGGGCTAGAGCATCTTATAGCTGGTTAGAAGAGAAAGATGCGGAACTGTTTGCAGTTTTGAACTGATGTTCGTCCTCAGCACAGCAAAGCTACACAGGCATGGATGGCCGTGAGTGTGCAGGGAAGGGAGAGTACCCCAGTGGGGCAGAAAGGGGAACCTTTGGGGAAAACGTGCTTTCCCCAAGAAAGAATTTATGAATTTATGATCCAGGGTGGGCGGGCTCTTAGTATGTGGAAGGAGTGAGGAAGGAGTCATTTCTGATCACAGTCCTTCTGATAGGAATGTGCTGGGTGTTTTTAATTCATCAGTCCCTTTTTCTGTCTTTCTTTTTGGCTGAGCTGGGTCTTCACTGCTGTGTCGGCTTTTCTGTAGTGGCGAGCAGGGTCTGCTCTCTAGGTGCGGCTCGTGGGCTTCTCTTTGCAGTGGCTCCTCTTGTTGCTGGGCACAGGCTCTGGGTGTGAGGCCATCAGTAGTTGCCCCACGTGGGCTCAGTAGTTGGCCACACGGGCTTAGTTGCTCCACAGCATGTGGGACCTTCCTGGACCAGGGATCAAACCTGTGACTCCTGCATTGGCAGGTGGATTCTTACCACTGAGCCACGAGGGAAGCCTCTGTGCTGGTTAATTTTTTTTTGTTGAGGCCTGTTGTTCAGTCACACAATCATGTCTGACTCTTTGCCACCCCATGGACTGCAGCACGCCAGGCCTCTTTGTCCCTAAGGAAAGAGAGGCCTAAGGAAAATATTTGTTCAAATATTTGTTCAAGGAGACAGGCAAAACTCTCAGGTAAAATACCACAGCATCCGGGGTCTCCATCTGGAAGGCAGGCATCCCTGCTATTTCCTACCCCCGACTGTCACAGAACTCCGGATCCAGAAAAGCAGAATGCAGTGTTTATAGACCTTTCCGTCATAGCTCTGAGCCGGTTTCCTCTCCTAGGACAGTTACTTCCTCAGACCTAAAATAGAACCGCTGAAGGGTGGAGGTGCCGGATGTTTGCAGGTTGCACTCGGTTTAATGGTGTACTTTGGGGGCAAGCAGGTAAGAAGTTATAGAAGACACTGTTGGCTGTTTATCCAACGTCTTTGCCCTTTTGCTTTGCTGCAGAACACTGATCTTCAGGAGCCCAACCTTCCAGGGACGTTGAGAGAGATCAGTCCCAGCCCCAGTGGTGAGCCTCTGTGGCCTTGTCCTTCTTGGCAGTGATTGTTTTAGGCATAGGCACATGACACCACTCTGGCTGTAAAATATACAGGGGAATTTTCAGGGGGGGATGGAGAAAGGTTTTTCCCATCTTAAGCGGAGGCATGTAGAAACAGCCTCTCTTCTGCTATTGTCATTGTTCAGTCGCTGAGTCATGTCCAGCTCTTTGTGATCGCATGGACTGCAGCACACCAGGCTTCCCTGTCCTTCACTATCTCCCGGAGTTTACACACACTCATGTCCATTGAGTCAGTGATACCATCCGATCATCTCGTCCTCTGTCGCCTGTCTTTTTTTTGCCCTCAATATTTCCAAGCATCAAGGTCTTTTCCAATTTTTGAATCAAGTGGCTGAAGTATTGGAGTTTCAGCTTCAGCATCAGTCTTCCCAGTGAATATTCAGGGTTGTTTCCTTTAGGATTGAGTGGTTTGATCTCTTTGCAGTCTAAGGGACTCTCAAGAGTCTTCTCTAGCATCACAGTTCAAAAGCATCAATTCTTTGGTGCTCAGTCTTCTTTATGATTCAACTCTCACATCCATACATGACCACTGGAAAAACCATGGCTTTGACTACACCATGGGACCTTTGCTATGGGATGTAGTAGGGCTGACATGTGATACTTGGCACTATGGCAGCCATCTTGGGGCTATGAGGGGGCCTTGCTTAGGGAGAACATGTTGAGTGTGTCTGAATAGAAAGATGGGAGGAACACGATGCTGAACACCCTACCTTGAGACTGTTTTTGAGCTGAGTTTTTTGTTAGCCCCTACACACAATCTTAACACAAGGGTCTGGCCATGTCAGATAACATTTGAGTGATTCTGGGTCCACTAAACCCTCCTCTAATAGCCCTGTGCTTAGCCCAGCACCCTATTTGAAATCACCACCAACTTGTATATGTTTATACCTTGGCAGTCTTGCTACTTTTTTCACCTACCAAATACATAGCTCTTTAAAGAATGGCTCAAATGTCCCTTCTCTGTGAAGCCTTTCCTGGTCCTTCCTGTTATGATTCATTATTTTAGTCATTGAACACCCATAAGATTTGTTGCCCTGCCCATTGTCCCTGCCTATCCCCACTCTCCTTCTTTAGCAGGTGCCTACTATGTGCCAGCTGTGGTGGTGTACAGTGGCATTGTCCTTCATGACTGGGGGCAGACATGTGCAGTAAATTGTGAGCCAGCATGGTTTGTGTGATCCCAGGGGAAATAAGGTATCACTGAGTCCTTACGAAGGGGACGCCTGACCCCACCCTGCACAGAGGGTCAAGAAGACTTGCTCCAGGGTGGAATCCTTGAGCTGAGTCTTAAATAATGAATAAAAATTAGCCAGAAAAAGAGGGACAGGAAGAAAAGGAAGTTCCAGGTGTAGGGAGCCACTTCAGCGAGGGGTGGATGGTGCAAACAGCACGGTTTGTGCTGGGAACTGAGTGACTCAGCCTTGGTAAATCCGCTGTGTGCAGAGGGATGCACTGAGCCTGCAGGGGACGTTGGGAGCCGCATCCAGAAGCTGGGACTTTATTATCTTGGAGGCTGTTGAGGAGCCATTGAAAGCTTATGGCGGGGCAGTGATGTGACCCTTGCTCTTTTGGGAAGCTGACTCTGGGTACCTTGGACCAAATGGACCGGGTGGGTGAGGCCCAAGACTGGAGGCGGGCAGGCCATTCAGGAGTCTGGCGGCCAGTGGCCTGGGAGATGGGGAGGGAAGGTACTAGGCAGTCGCACTGGCTGGCTTGGGGATGGATTGGGAGAGGGCAGAAGGAGAGCCATTGAGGACACTGAGCCTTCTGGCTTGTTAACGAGGCCGAGTCACATTTGTGTCTCTCAAGACCACAGCCTCCCCGGACTCCTGGTCCTTCTGGTCTCTACGGCGAGTGGCCTGGGAGATGGGGAGGGAAGGTACTAGGCAGTCGCACTGGCTGGCTTGGGGATGGATTGGGAGAGGGCAGAAGGAGAGCCATTGAGGACACTGAGCCTTCTGGCTTGTTAACGAGGCCGAGTCACATTTGTGTCTCTCAAGACCACAGCCTCCCCGGACTCCTGGTCCTTCTGGTCTCTGCATCCCTAGATGCTCAGTGCTGGGCTTCAGTGGCGCATGGATGAGAAAGAAGCAAGTCTGTGCCTCTCTTTCTCCTTGTCTTCCCCTCCCACAACTTTAGCTCTTCGGTTTTTGTTTACGTGGAAGGGGAAGGGGAGCTGTGATGTGGTTTCCTGGTGTCCTGGCTTCCCTAGATCTGAGCCTCAAGAAGAGGGAAGAGGTTCTTACTGCCTGTGGCTCACTCTCTTTCCTTCTTATGCCTCCTCCAAGCCAAGCGGATTCTGCAGAAGTCTGTACCCCCACCTCCAGTCCAGCCTTTCCGTGTGTCCCCACAGATTCTGCCTCAGGCCAGATTTCTGCAGGATCTCCCCTGAGCCATCCAGCCCTTTCCCAACTCTCTGCCCTTCGCTTCATCTGTCCTCCAAGCTGCTGCCAGGGGAGTCTCCTCAAGACTTCACATCGGGGTCACCCTCTGCGTAGCAGGAGATGACCTATTCCTACTAAGTAGGTCACCGGCTCCAGTCCCTGGCTCCGTTGCCTGAGCGGTCAGATGAGGAAGCAGGTAGCCTGGTCTTTTCAGCTGCTCTGACCTGGGGCGTCAGCCCTCGTTCTCACCTTATCTTATCCTCAGGGATGTTGCTGGTTTGGTTCCAGGCCACCACCATAGCTGGTAGAGAATCTGCCTGCAATGCAGGAGACCCCAGTTGGATTTCTGGGTTGTGAATATCCGCTGGAAAAGGGATAGGCTACCCACTCCAGTATTCTGGCCTACAGATTCCATGGACTGTGTAGTCCATGGGATCGCAAAGAGCTGGACATGACTGAGTAACTTTCACTCACTACCATAGAGTGAATATTGCTGTAAATCGAGTCATGCAATTTGTTTGGTTTCCCAGTACAAATAAAAGGTATGTTTACACTATAGTCTGTTAAGAGTGCAACGGCATTATGTCTAAAAGAAGCCAATGTAGATACCTTAACTAAAAAATACATTATTACTAAAAAGTGCTAACCATCATCTGAGCCTTCAGCAAGTCATAATCTTCTGCCATAGTAACATCAGAGATCACTGATCTCAGTGATACCAGGGTTCTTGGCCTTCTTAATCAATAGAAATTGATAAGAGACCAGACAAGAAATTCAGGCAAGGCTTTATTTATTATTTATTTATTATTATTTCTTTATTTATTCTGGCCTGGAGAATTCCATGAACTGTATAAAGCCCATGGAGTCGTTAAGAGTCGACTGAGTGACTTTCACTTTCACTGGAGCTAGAACAAGGAATAGTTTCCCCTTCTCACTTGCTCATGGTGGCGTGAGCTGGTTCCTTACATGTGGTGAGGGTAGGGTAAGTGGAATGGTAGAATATGTGACCCTTTGCGTCTGGCTTTTTTCCCTTAGCATAATGTGTCTAAATTTTTCTCTTCAGTTCAGTTCGGTTGCTCAGTCATGTCTGACTCTTTGCGACCCCAGGGACTGCAGCATGCCAGGCTTCCCTGTCCATCACCAACTCCCAGTGCTTGTGCAAACTCATGTCTGTCAAGTCAGTGATGCCATCCAACCATCTCATCCTCTGTCATCCCTTTCTCCTCTTGCCTTCAGTCTTTGCCAGCATCAGGATCTTTTCTCATAAGTCATTTTGCATCAGGTGGCCTAAGTATTGGAGCTTCATCTTCAGTATCAGTCCCTCCAATGAATATTCAGGACTGATTTCCTTTTAGGATTGACTGGTTTGATCTCCTTGCAGTCTAAGGGACTCTCAAGAGTCTTCTCCGAGACCGCAATTCAAAAGCATCAATTCTTCAGTGCTCAGCTTTCTTTGTGGTCCAACTGTCATATCTATACATGACTACTGGAAAAACCATAGCTTTGACTATACAGACCTTTGTCAACAAAGTAATGTTTCTGCTTTTTTCCCTTAGCATAATGATTTTGAAGTTCATCCACGGCAAAGCATGTATCAGTACTTCATTTCTTTTTATGACTGAACAACATTCCAGTGTATGAACAAACCACATTTTGTCTATTCATTGGTTGATAGACATTTGGGTTATTTCAAATTTACGACTATTGTGAGTAGTGCCTCTGAACATTCACCTGTAAATGTTTGTTTGAAAACCTTTTTTCAACTCTGGGGAACATACCTAAAATGGAATTAATGACTCATCTGTTAACTCAGTATTTAAATTTATTGAGGACCTGCCAAGCTTTTCCAAAGTGGCTGAATCATTTTACATCCTCCTAGCAATATAAGAGGGTTCCAGTTCTCCACATCCTTGCCAAGACTCGTTATTTATGGGTTTTGGTATGATAGCCGATCTAGTGGGTATGACATGGTGTGTCACTGTGGTTTTGATTTCCATTTTTCTTTCTTTTTTTTTTTTTAAAGAAAATGTTTTGTTATTTATTTACTTAGCTGCATCAGGTCTTAGTTGTGACATGCAGGATCTTCGCTGCTGTGTGTGGGCTTCTGTCTAGTTGTGGCTTGTGGGTGCCGTTGCCCCATGACATGGCATGTGGGATCCTAGTTCACCGACCAGGGATTGAACTTGTGTCCCCTGCATTGGAAGGCAGATTGCCACCCACTGGACCACCAGAGAAGTCCTTGACTTGCATTTTGTAATGATTGATGCCTTTGAGCATCTTTGCTGTGCTTGTGGGTCATGTGAAGGTGTGGGCAGGTGCAGGGAAGCTCCAGGAACAGTGTGGTGCCCAGGCCGTGTGGCCCTGTGTGGGCCCTGTGGCCCGTGGGGTTCCTGTGTCATGCCCAGTGTGAGGGGTGGGGAGGGAACAGATTCTGGGACCTGGAGACAGGGAGGGCGTGAGGAGGGTTTCTGACCAGAGCTCAGACTTGGGTCAAAGGTGACAGCCAGCTCACAGTGGCCCCCAGAGAAGGAGCAGTGGTGGGTCCGGAAAGGGGCAGAAAGGGGAGTGGATTCCTCACTCTCCCTTCCCTCCTGTCTCCTGCTGGGGGCTCCCCATTGGCCAAAACCAGCAGAGGGCAGGGGGCCTTGCATTATTAGTCCCTAAAGGCCAGTCTGGGACTTGGGAAAGGGGATGGTGGAGCGTGAGGGACGTGTAGCACAGAATTAGTGTCTGTTCTAGGAGGCCCTGCTCCATTTTCCTGTAGGTCCTCAGATCCGTCCTTCATCTTGCATTGACTTCTCCTTGAGGCTGGTAATGAGACAGGCTGCCTGCACCTCGCACACCCTTATTATAACATCCAGAAGAAGGGAGGAAACACCATTTCCAAAACCTCTTCTAGGAGATGGAGAAAGAGCCTCCGACTCCAGGTCTCCTTGATCCAAGTTGGGTCACATGCCCTTTAGATTAATCACTGGCAAAGTACTGGGAAGGTGTTCTTTTTAAGGTTTTGTAGAGTCCACATTCTGTTTTATTTTTGTTTGAAAGGTGTTATTTTTCTTTAATTAATTTTTATTGCAGCAAAGTCACTTTACAGTGACCAGGAAGGTTTTGAACCAGCAGAGCCTGTTCCTGGGAGCTGCAGGAACATGCACCTCCTGGGAGATGGGGGATCCTGAATGAAGTCAGGAATGAGGAAGGGTGCTGGGTGGAGCCCCATGGTGCCCTTCCCTGGGGATTCTTTGGAACATCTGATAAGCTGGAGCCCACGATTTTCCCACTCCACCCCATACTGTGCCGGGGGCAAGACCAAAAGCTTGGACCAGGCTTCCGGGAGGATTTACGCCCTGGCTGCTGAATCATCTCCAGTCATACCAACCACCTCAGGCTTCAGGGTCTCCCAGGCCTGGTCACCCCTCCTTTGGTCCACATCCTTAATAGTGATTCCAGGGAGTAAGTCCAGACTCAGTTCAACTAGGAGTTCAGGAAATGGATTTTTTTTTTTTTTTGCAGATTTTAGGACAAAAGACAGAATTCTTAAAATCCATCCACTGGGCTTCCCTGATGGCTCAGTGGTAAAGAAACCACCTGCCAACGCTGGAAACACGAGTTCCATCCCTGGTCAGGAACATCCCACCTGCCCTGGAGCAACTAAGCTCAGGTACCACAACTGTTGAGCCTGTGCTCTAGAGCCTGGAAGCTGCAACTGTTGAGCCCACCTGTGGCAGCTATTGAAGCCCATGCGTGTCCTCGAGCCTGCGCTCAGCAATAAGAGAGGGCACCGCAATGAGGAGCCCACACACTGCAATTAGGGAGTGGCTCCCACTCGTTGCAACTAGCGGAAAAACTCGAGCAGCAATGAGGACCTATCATAGCCAATAAGTAAATAAAAGTATTAAAGCAAAAAGCCAAACCCCGCCCCCACCTTTTGTATGATTCTGTGTATATGAAATCACCAGAATAGGCAAATCTATAGAAACAGAAAGTTACGCTGTTCTTTTGCCAGGAGTGGCTGGAGGTAGAATTGAAGGGGAGTAACTGCTGATGGGTATGAGGTTTCTTTTGGGGGCAACAGAAATATTTTAAAATCGATTAGGGTGATGGTCCCACAACTGTGTGAGTTATGTTTCAGACCATGGAACCGTGTTCTTTAAATCACTATATTGTATGGTATGTGAATTATATCTCATCAAAGCTGTTACAGAAGACAAAAGACACAAAAGCTCGGTTGGCTACTGTTCTTGTTTTATTTAAAGCTGAGGTTGATTGCTGTTTTATTCCTTAATAGTAAAAATTATTTGTGGCTTATACCATGCTTTTTAAAAAATTTCATTTATTTATTTTTGGCTGAGCTGGGTCTTTCTTGCTGCAGGGCTTTTCTCTAGTTGTGGCCAGCAGGGCCTGCTCGCTAGTTTTGGTGTGTGGACTTCTCTTGCCGCGGAGCACGGGCTCTGGAGCACTCCGGCTTCAGTAGTTGCAACAAGTGGGCTCAGTAGTTGCGGCTCCTGGACCCGGACCGTAGAGCACAGGCTTAGCAGCTGTGGCGCATGGGCTTGGCTGGCCCACAGTGTGTGGGGTCTTAGTTCCCTGACCAGGGATCAAACTCATGTCCTCTGCATTGGCCCTGCCACTGAGCCACCAGGGAAGCCCGCTGTTTTCTTTATCCTCCCTCTTTCCTTCTTTTTCTTTCTCTCTCTCTCTTCCCTACTTTCCTTCAGATGAGTACCTACGTCCCCTTAGTCTCTGTGGGTCCTGTGGACGTGACCCAGCCCTTCACCTGCATGGACCTGTGAGCAGCACCCAGCCTGTGGAGTCTTCCAGCCCCTGGCCACAGGGCCGAGTTCAGGGCTGCATACAGAGTCAACCCTGAGACTTTTATTAGAACCACGGGGAAGGAGATCTTCTGCAGGGATTGCTGAGCTCTGAACTGCACATAAACCTGAAGGCCGGTGGCCCCCTGGGGGCAGAGCTGCCTGAAACACTCCCCATCACCCCTCCAGGAAGACAGAACCAGCAGATGGAGACCAGCCTTGTCCTGACCACACGTGAGCCCCTGGATCTAGCCATGCCTGAAGTTACAGCCATGCCTGGACTTCTCAGTTTGGTCAGCCCAGCATCTCCCGCTTCCCCTTTTTAAAAAAAAAAAAAAGCCAGTAGGTGTTGAGTTTTCTGTCTCAGGAAATCAGTCTAGATGTGGCTTCTGCACACGTGGGCCCTCCAGGCTTACACGATTCAGAGACCCCCTTTCTACAAAAATCCCGGTGCTATGAGAGGGAACTGATCCTTCCGCCCATCTCTCAAATCAGAGCGGGCCAGGAGGACCGCTTCCACAGAGGAAACAGGCTGCTGCTGGAACGTCCTGTGGCCCGGCACACTGAGTCCTTTGTGAGGCCCCGGATGGTATCTGGGTCCACCCTGCGGCCTGCTGTGCCCACACAGGTCAGTCTGCGTGCATTCTTCGGTTGCAGGCCTGTGTGCGTGTGTGTGTGTGTGTCTGTGTGTGTGTGTGTGTGTGTGCATGTGTGTGTGTGCAGCTGGGCATGGATGTGTCCTGGAGTATGGCCTTCATCATGACCTGTGGTTCCTTTTCTTTTCTTTCTCCTTGTTGGTTATAACTTTTAAACCATTGGAGTCACACTTACTCAAGATTTTCGGTGTGACAAGAGGGAAGGGTGCCCACGTCCACTCAGCTGCCATGTCGCCAGAGTGAGAAACATCTGATATTCTTTCTGTTCCATCTCTCTGGTTCCTGGGAAACACAACTGTTTTGAGACCTGGGCCTTATCCTTCTCATTTTGCTTCTGAGGCTTTGAGGAGCCAATGGACTTTCCATTAGAGGGTTTTATCTTCAAAGCAGTTTGAAGGGGCCAAATCCCCAGCTACTCTGGGCTGCAAATATTCCCGTCTCAGACTTAGGTCCTCATGGTTCTTTGTCATTTAAGGGAAACAAGAGTTGGGGAAGGTGAGAAGCCTTGATTCTAAGAGAAGTTGAGTTCATACTAGGCCCCAGAAGATGATGCTTAAGGAGGACCTACGTTTATTGTTGTTTAGTCCCTAAAGTCGTGTCTGACTCTTTTGTGATCCCATGGGCCAGTAGCCCCAGCCAGACTCTGCTGTCCATGGGATTTTCCAGGCAAGAATACTGGAGGCAAGAATTGTATCGCTCAGTTGCTAAGTCGTTTCTGACTCTGCAAGTCCATGGATTGTAGCATGTCAGGCTTCCCTGTCCTTCCCTGTCTCCTAGAGTTTGTTCAGATTCATGTTCCCTGAGTCAGTGATCAGTCAATGATCCTTGAGTCAGCTATCTAACCATCTCATCCTCTGCCACCCCCTTCGCCTTTTGCCTTCAATCTTTCCCAGCACCAGGGTCTTTTCCAGTGAGTTGGCTCTTCACATCAGATGGACAAAGTATTGGAGCTTCAGCTTCAGCATCAGTCCTTCTGATGAATATTCAGGGTTGATTTCCTGCAGTCCAAGGGACTCTCAAGACTCTTCTCCAACACCACAGTTCAAAAGCATCAATTCTTTGGTGCTCAGCCTTCTTCATAGTCCAACTCTTACATCCATACATGACCACTGGAAAAACCATAGCCGTGACTAGACGGACCTTAGTCGGCAAAGTAATGTCTCTGCTTTTGAATATACTATCTAGGTTGGTCATAACTTTTCTTCCAAGGAGTAAGTGTCTTAATTTCATGGCTGCAGTCACCATCTGCAGTGATTTTGGAGCCCAGAAAAATAAAGTCTGATACTGTTTCCACTGTTTCCCCATCTATTTGCCATGAAGTGATGGGACCGGATGCCATAATCTTTGTTTTCAGAATGCTGAGCTCTAAGCCAACTTTTTCACTCTCCTCTTTCACTTTGATCAAGAGACTTTTTAATTCCAAAAGAATTCAGGTCTCAAAGAGATGGTTGAACATCCATGTTCACGGAGCCCTTATTCAGCCATCAATAGCTGAATAGATAAACAAAATGTCATAGGTACATATAATGGAATATTATCCAACCTTAAAAAGGAAGGAAATTCTGATACATGCTGTAACATGGATGAATCTTGAGGATGTCATGCTAAGTGAAATAAACCAGTCTCAAAAAGACAAATACTGTATGGTTCCACTCATGTGAGGTATCTAAAGTAGTCAGATTCATAGAATGTAGAATGGTGGTTGCCCAGGGCTGGAGGGAGGAGGTATGCAGAGTTATTGATAAATGGTGTAGTTTCATTTTTATAGACTGAGATAGTTCTGGAGATCTGCTATTGTAGCAATGTGAAATACTTCAGTTCAGTTCAGTTCAGTTCAGTTCAGTTGCTCAGTCGTGTCTGACTCTTCAAAACATGCCGAACTATATGCTTGAAGATGGCTAAAGTGGTAAATCCTATGTCATGTGTTTTTTTTTAACCACGTAAAATAATAATTAAGAAAAATCCAGTCTTTTTTCCCTTTCTTGTATGTGCAGTCATGTCAAACTCTTTGTGATCCTATGGACTGTAGCCCTCTAGGCTTCTCTGCCCATGGGATTTCCCAGGCAAGAATACTGGAGTTGGTTGCCATTTCCACCTCTAGGAGATCTTCCTGACTCAGGGATCGAACCCATGTCTTCTGCATTATGCTAGCTGTTTTTATTATTATCTCAGTTATTATTTAACCTGTCAAAGCTGTTGTCTCCTGTAGAAGATGGGGCTCATAATTGCAGCTGTGCTTCTCACTGTGGGAAATGGGCTGAAGCGTGAGCAGAATCGAAGGTGGTAGAGTGCGTGGTGCCCACGCAAGCCCTTCATGGTGCCCTGTGGGCACTGGGCAGTGGGGGCTGCCTGCAGGGGGATGAACACCTTTCCATGCAAAATCCTTTCCATCCCAATTCCCTTTTCCATGGGCAGGACGGAGGCCAGGCCTTGGTCGAGGCCCCCCTGACTGTCCCCTGCAGCAGGATGACCAGAGGGTGACCAGCTGCAGGAGCCACATCCCCGGCACTGGCCTTGCTGAGAAGCCACCAAGTCGGGACCCTGGGCTGCTGACGTCCTTTCTACTTGTGGGTTGCCACTGGAGGGGAGTTTATCCATCGTACATCTGCTGTGTGCTAGTGTTCCTCACATTTTTGTGTGACAGTCACATCTGAGAGTATTAGCTCTCGGCACTTGTCCAGTTGCTCAGTCGTGTCTGGCTCTTTGTGACCCCGTGGACTACAGCATGCCGGGCTTCCATGTCCTTCAGCATCTCCCGAAGCTTGCTCAAACTCACGTCCATCAAGTTGGAAGTGCCATCCAACCATCTCATCCTCTGTCGTCCCCTTCTCTTCCCGCCTGCAGTCTTTCCTAGTGTCCAGCTTTTTTATTGAGAGCACATTCTCCGGCAGGAGGTCCCAGTGCTGCTTGCCATAGGATGCACTTGGATGTTCATGGACTTGTGGGCACCCTGGCAGTGTGTAGGGCACCATCAGTGTCTGCTGCCATCTGCATTTTCCAGAAGAAGACAGACTCGCTGAAGTGAAGCTCACGGCCTGGAGTTGCACAGCAGTTGGCGGGGAGACCCAGTGCTGCGGTGGAAGCTGTCCTCCTCCTAACTGTCCTCTTTGAAGCACTTGGGAAACTCCCCCAGCGCAGGGCTGCCTGCCGCTCGTCTCCTACGCAGCGAGCCCGGGGGGCGGCCACACAGATGGCTCCGTGCTCAGTGTGCTTGCTGATGGTAAACACGCAGTTGTTTGCAGGGACCTGCATCGTGCTGTTAAAACAGTTGGTAGCACAACAGACCCTAGGCACCCGCAGACTTCACACGCCGTGCTTGCAGTTCTTCCCAGGGGACCCCAGGAAGTGTGTAAATTTTGAGGTGGCACAGACTGAGTTGGACCTGCTTCTGCCTTGTGTGAGGAGCAGGCACTGTGGTGAGTGAGGCCCCCTGCACGTAGTTCTGAAGGTTATTCGGTGGTTCTCTCAGCTCCCTGAGCCTGTTTGCCTGGCATTCACGTATGTTAATTCACACAATTCTCAGGATGCAACTTTTTAAGATGCTGGGAAGTTATTATTCACCTGCAGTGCCTAGGTTCCTATGGCACCAGCACTTTTTCTCATTGCCCGGGAGGTAATTTGGTTAAGGTCTACTGCCTTGTGTGAGGAGCAGGCACTGTGGTGAGTGAGGCCCCCTGCATGTAGTTCTGAAGGTTATTCGGTGGTTCTCTCAGCTCCCTGAGCCTGTTTGCCTGGCATTCACGTATGTTAATTCACACAATTCTCAGGATGCAACTTTTTAAGATGCTGGGAAGTTATTATTCACCTGCAGTGCCTAGGTTCCTATGGCACCAGCACTTTTTCTCATTGCCCGGGAGGTAATTTGGTTAAGGTCTGATTCTCTTAACCACGAGCTCTAAGCAGAGCCGGGGTCTGTTTGGCTCTGTGTTTGTGTTTGTGTGTGTGTGTGTGTGTGTATGTGTGTGTGTGTGTGTGTGTGCGTGTGTGCATGTGCACTCAGTTGCTCAGTCATGCCCAACTCTTTTGCGACCCCATGGACTTTATAGCCCACTAGGCTCGTTTGTCCATGGACTTTTCCAGGCAAGAACAGTGGAGTGGGTTGCCATTTCCTCCTTTAGAAGATCGTCCCGACTCAGGGATCATACCCTCATCTATTTTGTCTCCTGCATTGGCAGGCGGGTTCTTTACCACTCTGCCACCTTTGCTTACCGTTGGCACTTAGCTTAACAAACATTTTTCCAGTAATTGAACTGTGGGATTTTCCAACAGGGGACTCTCATTCACAGGAAGCTCTTGCCAATGGGACGTGGCATGCCATAGGCACTTGCTCATCGTTTGTGAGGCAGGTCCTACGTTTTGTTCACACCCCGACTAGGTCACTTGTGAGAGTTTATTCTGTCATCTGTAGCCCTGTCCCCCTGCACCCGCTTGACTGCAGTCTCAGACTACCCCACTTGGCCTCCTGACTGTGGCCGAGTGTGCAGTCCACCCAGAAAACGTGACCTAAGACGTGAACACAGTCACCATCAGTTTATAATCCAGCCAGACAGTGTACTGCGTAGATTTCCCTGTGCTATACAGCAGGTTCTTAGTTATCTGTTTATAGTCACGTGTATATGTCAATCCCAATCTCTCAGTTTATCCCTCCCTACCCTGTTAACCCCTGGTAACCATAAGTTTGTTTTCTATATCTGTGATTCTATTTCTGTTTTGTAGATAAGTTCTTTTTTTTTTAGATGTTTCCACCATAAGTGATGTCATATGATAGTTGCCTTTCTCTGTCTGACTTATTTCTCTCAGTATGAAAATCTCTAGGTCCATCCATGTTGCTGAAAATAGCATTATTTCTTTCTTTTTATGGCTGAGTAATATTCCACTGTATATATATGTACCACATCTTCTTTATCCATTCCTCTGTTGATGGACATTTAGAAAGCTTCCATGTCCTGGCTTTTGTAAATAGTGCTGCTTTGAACATTGGGGTGCATGTATCTTTTTGAACTATGGTTTTCTCCAGATATATGCCCAGGAGTGGGAGTGCTGGTTCAGACAGTAGCTCTATTTTTAGTTTTTTAAGGAACCTCCACAGTGTTCTCCATAGTGACTGTACCAATTTGCATGCCCACCAACAGTGTAGGAGGGTTCCCTTTTCTGGAGAAAGCTGCTTGAAGGAGAAGGCATTTTGAGTGGGGACAGACAAGCTAGGCTTCCAGTAGGTAAGAGGAAGATTGGTAGAAATATGTACTCAGGCTATTTCCTTCCCATCCCTGGTTTTCTAACTACGATTTCTACAAAACAGGAAAGAGTCTCATCAGTAAATAGGAAAAGTGTTTGCTGGATGTTATGGGAACAGAGAAAACTGTCTAGACTATAGTCAGCTGCAGGTGACTGCAGTTCACAACGTACTCCATAAAAGGATATGAATCTCCACATTGGTGAAGTCACTTCTGTTGAATAAAACTCAACACCTATTTGGAGATTGGCAGTAAAGAAGGGCTGAGGTGCCCAATGATTTATGTCCCTGCTTCTGCCTGGCATGCAGTAATCGCGGTCTGGAATGACAAAATGTAGGACACAAAATAGAATTTCAGTGGAAAAAGCAGAAACGTGGGTGGATAAAAATTAAGATGCTTGATGGTAATGAATTCTGGTTCACTCTGGCAGGTACTTGCTCTAACTCTTCCTTCGCTGGTGGCAGGGGGAAAGGAGAGGTTATGGAGAAGAGCAAAGGGGTTGATAACACACATTCATTCACTTCTCTGGTGTGTATTTATCGAGCATCTAGTTACAGATGCTGTGTGTTCCCTGCCTGTATCCTTGAGCCCACTCTGGAAGGTCTTGCAGACAGTGCCTCTTCTATGGAACGGCTTCCTGCATCTCTCTCTGAGGCCATTCCCTGGCTGTACTCGGCCAGGGAGGCATGGAGTTTGTGCATAAATATCCAGCAAGTTACAGATGCTGTGTGTTCCCTGCCTGTATCCTTGAGCCCACTCTGGAAGGTCTTGCAGACAGTGCCTCTTCTATGGAACGGCTTCCTGCATCTCTCTCTGAGGCCATTCCCTGGCTGTACTCGGCCAGGGAGGCATGGAGTTTGTGCATAAATATCCCAGCTTCCTTACTCCCGGGAGGCAATTTTGAGGTGTGTTCCCATCTCTCATGGGGTCCTCAGTGGGCTTGGTCTCCAGGTGCTAAAGTAGTAAGCGCCTGACCTCTTGAAAAGTTCCCTAACTTGTGAGTTTCAGACTCTTGTAGGATGGTTGTGTGAATTAAACAAAATGATACTATTACTACCACCACTACTAGTTACTGTTTGGCTTGGTGCTTATCCCAGTTTTAAAGATGAAGAAACTGAAGTATGAAAGAATAAATAACAGAGGCACAATCTGATTTCTAACCCAGATGCATTTGTTCTAAGGGGCCAACTTTTAGTTATAAACCAAACTGTTAAGAGTACAAGGTCTAGCAAGGAAATTGCCATTATTATTATTACTAGCAAGTGCCCAGCGTATATAGTTGGTACTCCATTTATTTGTGGAGTTAAAAAGAATGTCGATAAAAAAAGAAAAGAAAAAAAAGTGAGCACCAGTCTTTGAATGGAGTCAGAATTCTGGATCAAAAAATATTTGCGATTAGATGAAAAATAAAAGGGGGATGGGGATTCTCTAGCAGGTCAGTGATTAGGACTCGGCACTTTCACAGCCATGGCCCAAGTTCAGTCCCTGGTTATAGAACTAAGATCTTGCAAGCTGTTCATTGTGGCAAAAAAAAAAGAATAAATGAATATTAGTTCCTTGAGATTATGAATTTTTTTATTTTTGGCTTTGTCTTCTCTGCCAAAGAGCAGTAGGTCCAAAATAAATATTCCTTGAATGAATGAATATGGATTTTTTAAAAAAAGTTGCTGGTAGTTCCCTAGTTATTTGACTTACAAAAACCAGTCCCAGAAAGGAAACAGCCTTAAAAATCCTGTGAATATTTCTCTCTAGGTGTTGGGATACTGAAATATTTTATTTTCATGCCTTATTATTTTTCATGATGGACTGGATTACTTTATAACTGGAAAGGAATAATCTCTGTTTGAAGAAACAATCAGTCTCAAAGCATAAATGGTTTCAGAGCAGCGTGAGTGTGACACTGGTCTACACGTAGATGCTAACCTAGTTCAAGTGAGCTCAGAGTCGAGGAAGCAGGATGTGAACTGACTTTGGTGTCAAAGCAGTTTCACACACAATCTCTCTGGGGGTTCATGCCAGTCTAGTGACGTAGGTCAGGCCAGGATGCATGTCAGTACTAAGGCGCTTCAGTTGTGTCTGACTCTTTGCGACCCTATGGACTGTAGCCCACCAGGCTCCTCTGTCCAGGGCAATCTGCAGGCAAGAACACTGGAATAGGCTGCTATGCCCTCCTCCAGGGGATCTTCCTGACTCAGGTATCAAACCCATGTTTCTTGTGTCTCCTTCTGCATTGCAGGTGGATTCTTTACTGCTGAACCAGGCTAGGATAGTGACCTTGTTTCACAAACAAGGGACCCGACAGCCAAAGAAGCCCACTGACCAGGACAAGGCTCTGTTTGGGGGCCTAGCTGGCTTGGGACTCAAGGCATTTGAGCTTAATTCCAGTGACCTTTCACCCTGTCCCTGCAGCCCTTTGTGAAGACCCATTCAAGAAAGTGGGACAAGGACAGAGGTGGATTGGTGGACCATGTGACATGCTCAAGGACTCATGTGACAGTGGCCTCTGAGCATCTTTGAGTTCTTTTAAGGAGAAAAAGTCTGGCTTAGACTTTGTGAGTCAGACAACAACCTGGGTTGAAATCCCAATTCTGCCACACACTGTCCTGGACACACTGTTGCGTATCTCTGAGCCTCTGTGTTTCCATCTGTAAAGCTGGCCTGATGTCTGCCCAGCAGGATTATCGTCAGGGTCAAATTGGCACCAAGTAGGTGTGTTTTTTCAAGAGGTGGCTTTGCTGATTGTTATCACACCTGTGCTGTCTGTGTGTGTCTTTTTTTCCAGTCATGTTGATAGTCATTGGTGTCCATGAATTAGTGTGTTCCCATGTGTATCAGTCAGATTTTGCTGAGTAACAAAAACCTCAGAACTGCAGTGGCTTGCTTGACAGCCAATGTTTATTTTCACACTCGTGGGTCTATGGCTCGGTTGTGATTTGGCTGATCGAGGTTGGGTTTGGCTAGCTCAGGCTGGACTTCAGATTGGGTTCCCTGCAGAGTCAAGACTAAAAGGCAGCAGTTGAAAGGGACTGGTGAAACCACCTCCCCTCGTGGCACATCACAGATGGCAAGGGATAGACTTGGGAGCAGTACATTGTCGCTTCCGTCCGAATTCTGTTGTAAATGAGTCATCAGTGGGCTAGTCTAGAATCCAGTGAGAAAAAACGGAAAGAATCACCAACCACCACCGTGGGAAGGACTGCAGAGTCACATGCTGAAGGGCAAGGATGTATACTTGAAATTCAGATTGAGAGTGAAGAATGGGAGAAATGATCCAGCCTAGATACTGCCTGAATTGTTTGCTTGAGTGGACCAAGGAAAGCAAAGGAAAGGTATGATGAGAGGTGGGCTGGGAGAGGCACTGAGCATTTATGCCAGTGCAGGGTCTTGTTTTCCATGTACATACAGCATGTTAAGTTGTGGTCAGGAGGTGAATGTTATGGAAAGTTCATGCTCTGTGATTCTGGGGAGCAGTATATGTATGTGCTATGCTTGTAACTCACTGCCTTGATTATTCCAACTTTGTTCAGTTGCTCAGTCGTGTCCGACTCTTTGTGACCCCATGAATTGCAGCACGCCAGGCCTCCCTGTCCATCACCATCTCCTGGAGTTCACCCAGACTCATGTTCATCGAGTCAGTGATGCCATCCAGCTATCTCATCCACTGTCGCCCCCTTCTCCTCCTGCCTCCAATCCCTCCCAGCATCAGAGTCTTTCCCAGTGAATCAACTCTTCGCATGAGGTGGCCAAAGTATTGGAGTTTCAGCTTTAGCATCATTCCTTCCAAAGAAATCCCAGGGCTGATCTCCTTCTGAATGGACTGGTTGGATCTCCTTGCAGTCCAAGGGACTCTCAAGAGTCTTCTCCAACACCACAGTTCAAAAGCATCAATTCTTCGGTGCTCAGCCTTCTTCATAGTCCAACTCTCATATCCATACATGACCACAGGAAAAACCATAGCCTTGACTAGACGGACCTTAGTCAGCACAGTAAAGTTTCTGCTTTTGAATATACTATCTAGGTTGGTCATAACTTTTCTTCCAAGGAGTAAGTGTCTTTTAATTTCATGGCTGCAGTCACCATCTGCAGTGATTTTGAAGGCCCCCAAAATAAAGTCTGACACTGTTTCCACTGTTTCCCCATCTATTTGCCATGAAGTGATGGGACCGGATGCCATGATCTTCGTTTTCTGAATGTTGAGCTTTAAGCCAACTTTTTCGCTTTCTTCTTTCACTTTCATCAAGACAGACGCTCTTTAGTTCTTCTTCACTTTCTGCCATAAGAGTGGTGTCATCTGCATATCTGAGGTGATTGATATTTCTCCCAGCAATCTTGATTCCAGCTTGTGTTTCTTCCAGTCCAGCATTTCTCATGATGTACTCTGCATAGAAGTTAAATAAACAAGGTGACAATATACAGCCTTGAAGTACTCCTTTTCCTATTTGGAACCAGTCTGTTGTTCCATGTCCAGTTCTAACTGTTGTTTCCTGACCTGCATATAGATTTCTCAAGAGGCAGATTAGGCGGTCTGGTATTCCCATCTCTTTCAGTTTCCACAGTTTGTTGTGATCCACCCGGCTTTGTAGTAGGTTTTGTTTAGTTCCTTATTTTGGGCTGTGCTAGGTCTTTGTTGCTGCACATGGACTTCTTCTAGTTTCATAGTGGAGTCCACTCTCTGTTTTGGTGCTTGGGCTTCTCGTTGCAGTAGATTTTCTTGTTGCAGAATACAGACTCTTGTTAGCTCAGTAGTTGTGGCTCACGGGCTTATTTGCTGTACAGCTTGTGTAATCTTCCTGGACCAGGGATCGAACCCATGTCCTCTGCATTGACAGGGGGATTCTTAACCCCTGGACCACCAAAGGAGTCCTGTAGGACACTTTGGAATTGGGAAATGTGAGTCCTCCAGATGGTTTTGGCTTTCCTGAGTTCATTGCTTTTCCATATCAATTTTAGGATAAGACTGTCAATTCCCCATCTAATTTAAATGTATGACTCAAAGTTCAGGAAGTCAATCACCATTGGCATCTAAGGTTGAAGAACGTAGTTTGATCATTTATCCAACAAATATTTATTAATTCTGTGCTGGACACCACTGTGTGGTCTGGCAATACAACCAGAAAATCCAAGCATTATCTTTGTGTACTCACATGACTTACTATCAAAGCAGATGTTAATCAGTTCTCATATGAATAATGTAGAGTTAAAAACTGAGATAAATCCTGTGATCTAATCTAGAGGAGTAGGAAGAGTTTCCCTGAGGAAGTAAGATTTAAAGAAGTACAGGAGTTAACTAGGCAGAGTCAATGAGGAGGCCTTATAGGCAGAGGGACCAGCAGGCACAAAAGACCTGAGGTAGGAGGACTGTGGGAAGTTGCAGGATTTGAAAGAAGGTTGGGTGGTTGCCGCAGTGAGCCAGCTGCCTGGGTGGACAAGGTGAGGTCAGGGAGGAGGTGGGTAGGAGTCTGAGTATGTTAAATGATATATATATATATTAAAAACATTTTTTTAGGGAGCTCTTTTTGCTTTTATTTATTAAAAAAAAATTTGGCTGTACCACATGTCATGTGGGATCTTAGTTTCCCAACCAAGGACAGAACCCATGCTCCCAGCAGCGGAAGTGCAGATTCTTAACCACTGGACCACCAGGGGAGTTCCTGTTGGTTGATTTTTATCTGGAAGCACCGAGAAGCCACTGAAGAATGTTAAGCTGTAGATGAAGAGACGGCATGATCGGATTTGTATTTTAAGCTATTTTTAATATTATGTTAAGTTGCTTCAGTCGTGTCCAACTCTTTGCGAGCCTATGGACTGTAGCCCACCAGGCTCGTCTGCCAGTGGGATTCTCCAGGCAAGAATAATGGAGTGGGTTACCATGCCCTCCTCCAGGGGATCTTCCCTACCCAGGGATCAAATCTGCGTCTCCAGAGTCTCCTGCATTGGCAAGCAGGTTCTTTACCACTAGTGCCACCTGCTATTAGCCAGTTGTATTCGGATCTGGGATTTTTTTGTTGTTATTAAAAAACATATTAAACATTTATGAGACTATTGGATGATATCAAGGAATTATCATCTTTTTAGGTGTGGTAAAGGTATTGCTGTTACATTTTTGTAAAAGACATATAGCAACACATGCTGTAATGTTAATGACTGAAATAAGATGTCTGGAGCTTGCTTCTAGATAACAGTGTGGAGGGCGGAGGGGTTAGGGTGTGCATGGAGTAGAATTGATTATAAGTCGATGGTGATTGGGGCTGGGCAGTGGGGATCTCTATTGTTGTGTCTGTATAAAATTCTGCACAGTAAAAAATAAAAAGGAAAAGATTGTCCTGGCTTCAGTGTAGGGGATCAGATTTCAGAGGGAGAAATGGTGACGAAGGGAGACCAGTTTGGAGGTAGTTGTAGGTGTAGTCACTCAGGTTGAGAATGATGGAGAGAGAGAGGGACAGGCTGAGAAATACCTAGGAAGAGACACGTGACTTAGGGCCAGGTTGGATACAGGAGTAATGGAGATGGTGCTTCAAGTGTGCCCCTGGGTTTCTGGCCCCAGATGAAGTTACCACTCTGAGCTAGGGATCATGGAGAAGAATCAAGGAGGCCCTTTGACTTCTCTTGTTTTCACACCCCCCCCCCTTCTGTTTCCCCTCCATTCCAAAAATATTGAAGCTGTTCCCTTATGTAACACTTTTAATCTCAGACTTCCTGTGCTCTGTGCACTCAGCAATTAATTAAGCTTTGGTATGCATGAATTAATTAAAATCCTGTCTCCAGTTCAGAGGGGCTGTCCTGAAATATAGAGATTCATGTATATATCTGCCTTCTTCTTGGGGTTGATTGCTTTGGCTGGGGGAACTTTTCTACTTCCCCGTGGGCATATAGCTGCGGCTGTCTGTCTGTCTGTCTGCTGTACCTGTCAGCACAATTTAATTTCATGTTTCGGAGCCCAGGTCTGGAGATGTTAATGACTTGTAAATTGCTCTCCAACGTACAGCTAGAAATAGACTGCAAGAAGGATTCCAGAGCACTTGCGCACATTTAGTGATGGAGATGTCAGCCCCAAAGTGGATTGCTGAAATAGTGGTTTCCCAGCTGTCTTCTTCCCATTCCTGGATGGCCACTGTGGAGTGGGAATATTCCTAACAAGGGTGCTGGCCTCCAGATGAAATCACATGTTGGTCTGAGACAATGTCTTCTGTCTAAGCCCTGCTGAATGACTCTTACCGCCTTTTTTCTTGCCACCCCCTCCATCCAGGTAATTTTCTGATGTGACGGCTGAGACATGAGATCTTCAGCCTCCAGGCTCTCCAGTTTTTCATCCAGAGATTCGCTATGGAATCGGTGAGTGGTCCAAAGAGCCCAGCCTGGGAAATGTGGAGGGATGCTTTTGGGAGATTGAAATGCAGAATTTGACCAGACTCAAGCCCTGGAACCTGCAAGAGACACCATGAGCGTGGATGTTAGTGGTGACCAGATCTTCGGCACTTGTAGAACGGCAGGCTTTTTGATGTGTCTCCTGTGGGCTGTGGGAAAGGTGGTGTGGCACCTGAATGAAGTCAGGAATGATAACAGGACAGCACCGTCAACAGTAATAGGTGCTGGTGAGCCGAGCGGCTCTTTAAAGGTGCGGTTTCATTCAGTCCACCTGATACTCCTACCAGGAAGGGTTTACCACATTCACTTCACAGATTGACAGCTTGCCCGACTGGATTTTTCTTTTTTGATTGGAGTATAACTGCTTTACAATGTTGTGTTAGTTTCTGTCGTACAACGACATGGATCATTGCTGTGTATGCGTGTATCCCCTCCCTCCTGGCACTCCCCCCGGCCCTGCTGGGGCGTCGCGGAGCCCCGAGCTGCGCTCTCCGTGCTGTGCAGCAGGCCCCGCTGGCTGTCTGTTTGCATGTGGTAACGCGTACCTGCCAGTGCCACTCTCAGTTTGTACCCCCCTCCTCGCCCCACCTCCTACCCCTCACCCCTCCTTTCCATGTCCACATGTCTCTTCTCTATCCCTGCCTCTCTATTCCTGTCCTGGAAATAAGTCCATATTTCTAGATTCCACATATATGTGTTAATATATGATATTTGTTTCCCTCTTTCTGATTGACTTTACTCTGTATGACAGACTCTAGGTCCGTTGACATCTCAGCAGATGACTCAGTTTTGTTCCTCTTTATGGCCGAGTAATATTCCATTGTGCACGTATACCATATCTTGCCTGGTTGGATTTGAAACCAATTTTCCTGATTCCAAGTCTCTTGTCTTTTTCTTCCTGCAGTGTTGGCTCTTGTAGAGGTATGATTTGCCCTGTTTTGCAGCTGGGACTACTGGGGCCTGGTATAGAGGCACATGATAGAATCTTAAGGCATCTGACCTCAGTGGGTGGAGGTTTGTGTTGGTAGATGATTAAAAACAAAAAAAAATTGGACTGAACAGTCTGTGAAGAACCATGAAGAGTAAGCAGAGAAAACGGAAAGAGTCCAGTAATCTTTAAGTTGCCAGGGTGAATCAACATGGGGTCCACCTGCTATGACTGGCATATCCCAGAGTCAGCTTAGTGGTGGAAGGACTATGGGTGCTGGACCGGTGGTTCAGTCTTACTCTGCCCCCATCTTGCTGTAATCTCGGCAAGTCACTAACTTTCTCTCTTCTTTTTTCTTATCTATGAAATCTGGGTAATAATATTTATGTTTCAGGTTTTTGTGAGATTAGGAAAAAAGGTCTATGAGAAAGTGTCTCATATAATGTAAGGGCATAGAGCATTGTAATTATTCCAGTTTTTAAGATGAAAGTCATATTTAAGGATAGTTAGACAAGAGCACCCTGAATGTGGAGGAGAAGTTAGAGGCTAGAGGCAGAGAGGCCAAGTTAAGAGGCTTTCATGTGACCCAGACATGAAGTAATGGGGGACTGTTGTTATCATCTCCTAGGATAAATGAGACTTTGCCTGCTGATTTTCATAGTTTGACTATTACAGAATTTTGTTTTATTCTGTTTTGTTTTACAAATCAAGAATCCATCACGAAAGTCACATTAGTTTTGGAGATATCTGTTTAGGTGATATTATCACCAAACCAAACTTGAGTCTGCAAAGTCAATCTGCTCACACCAGGTTGTGGTGAAGGAAAGTACAGCTTTTATCACAGAGCACCAAGCAAGGAGAACGGGCTTGAGATCTAAACTCATGAGGAGAGGGTCACAGGGTGTGTGATCAGTTTGTGCTCGGTTCTCTGATTGGCTGCTGGTGAGGTAACAGGCTGGTATTTTGGGAATCTCATCTATCAAAGTTTTGCTTCCAGCCCCAGTCTGGGGTACACATGCTAGTGGTCAGCCTGCAGTTAATGTCTTTCACCTGGTGGAGGTTTCAGTATCTGCAAAACAGCTCAAGGATATGGCTCAGGATGTTACCTGTAGCCCTTGAGGAGGAACTAAAGATCTTGACTTTGTTTTATTGCTAAATTATTATTATTTTATCTTACTTCACTGCTTTATTTGTGCATATTCTCATTTTCCTGATTAAATTTGCTCTTTGAATCTTGGGGAAGGCCTTGAAGGCTAAAGCCTTTATCGAAACAAGTGGTAGGGAACATGGTAGGGTGTGTGTGTATGTGTGTGTGTGTGTGTGTGTGTGTGTGTGTGTGTGTGTGTGTCCCTGGGAACATCCTGCAGAGTCTTCTTCAGTTTCAGTATTAATTATAATTGTTATAAGAGTGCATTATTTAAGATTAGGTTTTGTTATGAATAATGTAAAATCTAAAAGAACATTGGCTTAAATAGAAAACAGAAGTAGTATATTTATCTCTTACCTAAACGTTCAGTCACAGGGCTGCTACAGTACAGCAACCTGTGAAAGACGCACACTTTTCCTCTCTTGTTTTTCTGCCATGTGGGGCTCCATTCCCCCCAAGGTCACCTCATGGCCCATTCTGACTGCTTCTGTCCCAGCTATAACATCTACCAACAGGAAGAAGGGAAGAAGAAAGGCAGGCCCCCCTCTTCTTTTTTTTAATCACAAATAATGCTTTTCAATTATTTAGCTTCTTATAGTACTTACATAACAGAAGCTGACAGATCCATGTTGTTGTGTAGTCTCTAAGTCATGTCTTGCGACCCCATGGACTGCAGCCTGCCAGAGTCCTGTCCATGGGATTTTCCAGGTAAGAATACTGAAGTGGGCATGCAGGCCTCTTCTTTTAAGGATGCTTCTGGGTATCACATCTACCTGCTTCTACTTATATTCTGTTGGCCAGAATTTAGTCCTTCAGCTATACGTAACTGAAAGGAAGGTTGGGAGATGTGACCTTTCTTCTGCAAGACTACCTGCTTACCAAAATTGAAGATTATTATGAGACCAAAGAAAGAGAATTGGGCTTACCTGGTGGCTCAGACGGTAAAAAGTGTCTGCCTGCAATGCTGGAGACCCGGGTTCGATTCCTGGGTTGGGAAGATCCCCTGGAGAAGGAAATGGCAATCCACTCCAGCATTCTTGCCTGGAAAATCTCATGGACGGAGGAGCCTGATTGGCTCCTGATAGTCCATGGGGTCGCAAAGAGTCGGACACGACTGAGCAACTTCAGACTTCAGACAAAGAAAGAGAACAGATGTTGGAGGACAGATCTTTCTTTGCTATGCAAGCATTTATTTAAAAGAGTTCTATTGAGAGGACAGACTCTGTGGCCAGACTGCTGGTATTAAAATCCTGGATTTAGGACACTCGCTGTGACCTTGAGAAAGCTACTTAACTGCTGTGCTTTTATCTGTACTTATCTTCCGTGCCTTTAAGTTCAGTTTCCTTATCTGTAGCATCCTGTTTTATCTGTGTTTATAAGGATTGCTTTGAGCGTTAGATGAGTTAAGGTACAGCCCTTGGACCAGCATCTAGACCATCATGTGTTGTATGAGTGTCAGCTGTTCCTATTACTGCTGCCCCTACTCCTAATAATACTGCCTCTGTTACCACTGTTCCTACTTCTGTTTTTACATTGCTGCTGCTTCTGTTCTTGCAACCACTGCTTCTCCTATCACATCTGCTGTCACTGGTCCTGTTGCTACTACTATTACTACTGTTAAAACGGTGACTGCTGCTGCCAAGTATTGCACATGCACATACGAAATGTTATGCTCATGGCCTGGTAAGTATTGCTCACATTCCCAGTGTGAAGATGAGAGTCAGGGAGGTTAATAACATGTCAGATGCACGCATCTTGCAGGATAGTGGTTTACCTCTGAGTGGGTCGGTGAAGAGTGAGTGACCTGTAGGGAGCATAAGGCAGCTTCTGAGATTCTGCGAGTGCTCTGGGTGCTGATTACACGGATGTCAAAATTCTTCGACTGGTACTTTTATGACATAGTCCATTTTATGCATTTGTTGTATATTTCAATCAACATCTCATGGAGCAGATAAGTGATAGACCGTGAGTGAAACAAAACCCCACCTGATTCTAAACCACCGCTCTTTTCTAACAATAATGAAAGCCCAACACCGTTACTTCTTTTCATTTATTTGTTTGTTGGCTCTTTCATATAACATATATAGATTCTTATTACTTAGGTGCCAGGAACTGTGCTCAGTGTAAGCAGCAGTATAACTCAGCCCTAGGCTCATGGGGCTTTCTGTCTGGAGGAAAAGGAAAGATGAACATTATACAGATTGGAGCTTCCCTGGTGGTCCAGTAGCTAAGGCTCCATGCTCCCGGTGCAGGGGCCCAGGTTCCATCCCTAGTCCGGAAGCTAGATCCTGTGTGCCACAACTAAGCTCTGGCGCAGCCTAAATAAATAAATAGTTTTAAAAAATCATTCAGATGGACAGCTACTGGCTCAGGCTCAGCGTGGGATGCCCTGAGGCCACAGGAAGGTCACATAAACTAATCCAACCACACAGTCCTGTGTCTGATAAAATAACAGTGATCTCCGTCTCAACTGACTGCTTTGATAGGGTGGAAAGTCCCCATGTCCGTACTTAAGCGGACCAAGTCAGGGCTACATCAAAACACATAAAGCAGTTCTTTGCCTTTGCTGCTAACTGGCTCTGAGAAGGGATCAGCCTTTCTTTTCCTTGTTTGTCACTGTGACAGTCGTTGACCTACACCTGGCGTCTCATGGAGCAGACAAGTGCTGGAGCTCTGGAGTTCAGTATACAGAGGGAAAATGCCCAGGAGCAGAGGTTCTCTATAGGCTTCCCAAGTGACTCAGTGGTAAAAAAAAAAAAAAAATCTGCCTGCAGCGTAGGAGCTGTAGATTCGATCCCTGGGTGGGAAAGATCCCCTGGAGGAGGGCATGGCAACCCACTCCAGTATTCTTACCTGGAGAATCCCATGGACAGAGGAGCCTGGTGGGCTACAGCCCACAGGTTCACACAGATGATTCATTCAGAGATGCCTGAAGCGACTTAGCATGCACACATGCAGAATTTCTCTATATCTACCGGGACATGAGTCCTGGGGCCTCTTCTATATTATGTATATTCATACAGAATAAAAAATAAATGAAATGAAACTTCCCTGGTGATCCAGTGACTCAGACTGTGCACTTCCAATACAGGGAGACTGCGCACTTCCAACGGAGGGGGTCTGGGTTCCATCCCTGGTCAGGAAACTACATCCCACTTGGCGCAGCTGAGACCCAGTGTACCCAGATACAGAAATAATTAAAAAAGAAAACAGATGAAGGAATGAATGAATAAAATCATGCTCCACAACTGAGCAGTTGTCATCCCTGGGAAAGTTCAAGTCCAGAGGAATAAAGAACAAGACGTTCCTTTTTTTTCACCCTAAATAGCACCAGGAGGGCGGGAGTAGCAAATGACAGTGTCACTGAATTCTGAGCCGGCAGTGGGAATCACTTGGCCTTATTTTCAGGATTTTTCTCCATGTGTAGAAATGAACTGACCGAAACATTAGACCCTTCCAAGCCAAGCCCAGGAGGAACCTCTGCATCTCTCCCTCCCTCCCCGCCTTTGCCTTTGCAGAGGTCGAGGCAGACACTCTGTCCTCCTCAGGCCGCGGGCTGTCAGCCCGAATTGAATTTCCCTGAGCCCAGCTGATGTCCCTTTTTGGCCGCAGGGCAGGGGTCAGGCTGAATCCAGCACAGAGACGGGAAATGTGTCCTCGGAGCTGAACGCAGAAGCGCTGACCTCTCAACTCAGAGGTGCATTTCTGACATTGTTGGAAGGGTTGGGAAGCCTTATGATTTCTGGATGTGAAAGAAAAGGAAACGCGTTTCAGAAAAACAATGTTCAAGTTCATGTGAAAGACAAAGCAATGTGTTTTAGAATAACAGTATTCAAGTGTTTAGAAAAAAACATATTCAAGAGGGGGAGGTGAATTATATTCAAAGGACTGTGAAAGCCCTTTCTGTATAATTGAAGCTGTTTAAAATCCAACTGCTTATTTCATGACCTTGGCCATTCCTCAGTTAGATGCATGCAGGAAGGAAATTCCTACCTAGACCCAGATTTGGGAAAGTATGATCCTGGTCTGCTTTCCTTCGCTCCCATCTTTCTCTTCATTTTTTTTCCCCCTTCGCTCCAAAATTCATTAAGAAAGTGCTGTGTTCCACACTCTCTGCCGAGTCCTGGGGAAATAGATGAATAGGACTCACTGCAGAGCCTTCCTGGGCTTATCATTTATTTATTTAAAGACACTTATTCATTCTTCAAACATTTATTGAGCACCTCATTTGCTTTGATGTGTTCATAGAAATAAAAGACTTAGTTCCTCCTCCTCCTGAGTTTATACTTTATTAACTTTTTCTCTTGCTCACTCAACAAACACTTTCTGAGTACCTTCTACTAGCCGAGGACTGTTTCCATGTTTGGGGTTCCAAGATGAACAAAATATAGCTTTTTTTAAAAAAGATTTTTTGATGTCGACCATCAAAAAGGCTTTAAAAAGTCTTTATTGACTTTGTCATGGTATTTCTTATTTCGTGCTTTTGGTTTTTTGGCCATGAAACATGTGGGGTCTTAACTTCCTGACCAGGGATCGAACCCACACCCTCTGCATTGGAAGGTGATGTCTTTATTTTTAAAAAATAACTTTATGTATTTACTTTTATTTGGGGCTGTGCTAGGTCTTTGTTGCTGCAAGAGTTTTTCTCTAGGTGTGGGGGCTACTCTAGTTGAGGTGTGCGGGTTTCTCATTATAGGGGCTTCTCTTGTTATGGAGCTCGGGCTCTGGGACATGAGGCTTCAGTAGTTGCAGCCCCCCAGCTCTAGAGCATGGATTCAGTAGTTGTCCCCCGTGGGCTTAGTTGCTCGGGTCCCATGCACTGGCAGGTGGATTCTTTACCACTGAGCCACCAGGGAAGCCCTGGAAGGTGAACTCTTAACTGTGGAGTGCCAGAGAAGTCCCTTGTTTCTGTCTTGATGGAGTTAACAGACCAGGCAATATTGTGTGAATTGGACTTCCATGGTGGTCCAGTGGATAAGAATCTGCCTGCCAATGTAGGGGACAGATGTTCGATCCCTGGTCCGGGAAGATCCCATATGCCACAGGGCAACTAAGCCTGTGAGCCGCAGCTACTGAGCCTGCGCGCCCCAGAGCCTGTGCTCCACAATAAGAAGCGCCGCCTCGACGAGAACTGCAGCTGGAACAGTCCTGCTCACCATGAGCAGAGAAAGCCCGTGTGCAGCAGGGAAGACCCAGCGCAGCCATAAATAAGTGAATAAATTTTAAAACTATTGTATTCATCTCCTAGGGCTGCCATAGCAAAAGTACCACAAACTTGGTGGCTCAAAAATAGTGGAAATGTGTTGTCGCACACTTCTGGAGGCCAGAAGTCCAAAACCAAGGTGTTGGCAGGGGATTGAAGCCTATGGGGGAGATTTCTTCCTTGTCTCTTTCTCGCTTCTGGCCTTGGCTGGCAGTCTTTGGTGTTCGTTGTCTTGCAGCTGCGTTGCTTCTGTCTCTGCCTGGGTTGTTCCATGTGCCTCTCCCTCTGTGTCTCTCTTCCTCTGTCTTACAAGGACACCGGTCTTATGGGAATAAGAGCCCGCTGTACTCCAGTATGACTTCATCTTTAATTTATTAATACATCTTAGTTACATCTGCAAAGATCCTATTTCCAAATAAATCCACTTCCATTGGTTCATTGATCTGGGACATTCACAAATATCAACCCATAACACACACACACACACACACACACACACACACACACACACACACACAACAATGTAGCAGTCACCAACATTTTTGGTCCTAGGGACAAGTTTTGTGGGTGACAGTTTTTCCATGTCCCGGGGGCAGGGGTGGGGGATGGTTTGGGGGATGGTTCAAGCACATTACATTTATTGTACACTTTTATTACTGTTATTACATCTGTTCCACCTGAGAGCATCAGGTTGGGGATCTCTGAATTGTGAAGCAGCTACAAGGGTTCCAAGTGGGTCCCGGGTCAAGGTAACTGGCCTCGTTTTTCCACTTTGTCTCTGCATCGGAGGGTCTACGCCTTTGGGGCAGGAACCCTGTGTTGCTCTGAGACACTGTGGATTTCGGCCTGGGAGGTGAGGCGTCTCCTGTGTGGTCGAGTTGATGGACAGGGCTCCTTCCCGTCACTCTCGTTAGTCCTAGTTTCTCGGGGTGGTCGAGGAGCACCTGCATTGCCTGCGAGGCCCAGCCTGGTGGTAGGAGCTGTGGACTCCTGTCCTGGCTTTGCTTTGGCTGGTCCTGTGGGCCTGGATTCCTTTCTGGGTGTTCCTCTGCCTCAGACATCTCACTGTGCCTCCCTCCCGGGTCTTGTGAGGACCAGGTGGATCAGATCTGTAAAGCGATCACAAGCCCCTCACCCGCAGTATGTGTTTGGTGCGAGCTGGTAGGAGTTAGGCCAGGCACGTAACACGTCTCTGGAGATGGCCTTGATCCAGCTCATTCAGCACAATCGCCTTAATAAAGACTTTTGTTCAGTGTTTAATGCCGTTTACCGTCAGAACATTCTTTCCATAATCTTTCCTAAGGAAAGTTTTGTGAAATATAGAAAATACCTTTAGCACAAAAATATCCACCTCAGTATAGTTTAAAATGTCTGACTCTTTCATGACCCCATGGACTGTAGCCCGCCAGGCTCCTCTGTCCATGGGATTCCCCTGGCAGAGTACTGGAGTGGGTTGCCACTTCTTTTTCCAGGGGATCTTTCTAACCCAGAGATCGAACCTGCATCTCCGGCACTGGCAGTTGGGTTCTTTACCACTGAGCCGTCAGGGAAGCCATTAAAATGGTCAACAGTGGCAGCCAAGACAAAGACCTGCCTTACAGTGAGAAATTAGTTAAAAATTAGGGCAAAATGATTTAAAAATAATAATAGGGTAAAACAATGAAAAACAGTGATACAGCCATAAGGAAGAAGATAATGGTCTCTTTTTAAAGGTTATGAGAATGCTCATGATGTCAATGCCATGTAAATAAAAAAAATTTATTTTTGAGGAAGTGGCTGAATTTCCCTGTGCCTCAGTTTCCTCGTCTGTAAAATGGAGATAATAACAGTACCTTCTTTAGATATAAGATTGAGAATTAAATAGGATAATAATACATGGGAAACAAACGATTGGCCCCTGGCATATATGAGGTGCTGATTGTTATTATTATTGGTCACGTGATCTAAATTATGTAGAAAATAGCCACAGAAAAATATTTAGAATAAGTAACAAGTGAAGCACCACAGATTTTCCCTTTTGAATGTCTTATGCAAAGGACTTGATTCTGAGTCACTCAGCAAACACTGAGCCTCTCTCTGAAGCACTGTTAGCCACAGAGCAGGAGGTGTCAGTATAGGAGAATGCTTCAGAGTCCCTTCTGAGAGCTTTTGGAAAATCACAAGCTGTCTGGAGATGCTGATTTAATTGATGTGTGGTAGGTCCCAGGCATCCATAGTCTGGAAAAAAAAAATTCCACAAGTGATTTAGATTTTCACAGTAGATGTAAGGCACAGTCACTTCACTTAAGTTTGCAAACCAGATGAGAAGATGGGAACAGCAGCATAAGATAAGATGAATCCTAAAGGAAATCAACCCTGAATATTCACTGAAAGGACTGATGCTGAAGCTGATGCTCCAATGCTTTGGCCGCCTGATGTGAAGAGCTGACTCACTGGAAAAGACCCTGATGCTGGGAAAGACTGAGGGCAAGAGGAGAATGGGGTGACAGAGGACGAGATGGCTGGATGGCATCACCAACTCAATGAATGTGAATTTGAGCAAACTCTGTGAGATAGTGAAGGACAGGGGAGCCCGGCGCGCTGCAGTCCATGGGGTTGGAAAGAGTTGGACACGACTTAGTGACTGAACAACAAGTGCTTTAGCTTGGGACTCCTGAGTCTGGGTCCCGTTCAGAACTCTGTAATATTAAAGATCCCCTTGACTCCACCTCCGGATATATAGAATCAGACCCTCAAGGAGGTTCTTTTTTTTTTATTTTTTTCTGACTGCACCACACATCTTGTGGGATATGGGATCTTAGTTCCTTGACCAAGGATTGAACCTATGCCCCCTGCTCTGGAAGTGTGGAGTCTTAACCACTGGACTTCCAGGCAAGTCCCCCTCCGGGAGGCTCTGATGATCAGCTAGATGGAGTTTCTGCGGCTCCCTCCTCCTGCCACCGGATGCCTTCTACTTAGGTTGCAACAGCATAGGTGGAGAACCAGAGTTTTTCCAAAGCCATGAGGCTGATATATTTCCTCTGGTTGGTACCCGTGAATGCTTTTTAAAACATTATTTGTTTATGTATTTAAAAATGTTTTCAATTGTGCTGAAATACACAGAAACATAAAACTTACTGTCTTAATGATTATTAAGTATATCATTCAGTGGTATTAAGTATTCTCATTATTGTGCAACGGTCACCACCATCCGTCTCCAGAACTCTTTTCATCTTACAAAACAGAAACCGTACCCAGTAAACAACCCAGACGCACCGTTTATGTTCTTCCTCCAGCCCCTGGCACCCAGCATTCTACTTTCTGTTTCTGTGACTTTGACTCTAGGTATCTCACTGATGTAAATCACACAGTATTTGCTGTTTTGAGACTAGCTTCTTTCACTTAGTGTAATGTCCTCAAGCTTCATCCATTTTGTACCACGTGTCAGAATTTCCTTCCTCTTAAAGGCTGCATATATTCCATTGTGTTTAATGTGAGTATATACCCCATTTTGCTTATCCAGTTGTCCGTTGCTGGGTGCTTACGCTGCTTCCGTCTTTTGACTGTTATGAGGAATGCTGCTGCGGACGTGGCTGCACTGATGCCTTGAGACCGTGTTTGGTGTCTTTTGGTTGAAGAAATTCCGCCCGAAGGTGGATTTGCTGGGTCCTGGGTGATTCTATGTGTAATTTCTTTTGAGGAACCACCATACCACAGCAACTGTCCCGTTTTATTTTCCCATCACGAGTGCACAGGGGCTTCTGGTTCTCCACGTCGTTGCCAACACTTATGACTGATTCTCCCCAGTCTCTCAATGGTGCTTTCTTACTCCAGCCAGCCTCAGAGCATTCGGGAAGACCATCTGTATGCTGACTGCTTCCAAATTATGCTTCCAGCTGAATCTGTCCTCTGTCTTCCAGACTTGAGTATCACAGATGCTGAACTCAAGTCTCCATTTGAAGATCTAGCAGGCACCTCGAACCTGGGATGTCCAATGTGCCTTATTCTCCACACGCCTCCTGGATGAGAACTTGCTGTGCCCCTGCTTAAAACCCATCTGTGGGCCTTCCCTGGTGGCTCAGTGGTAAGGAATCCACCTGCCAAGGCAGGAGTCACGGGTTTGATCCTTGATCCCGAAAGACACCACGTACCACGGAGCAGCTAAGCCCGTGAGCCACAGCCAGCGCAGGCCGTGTGCCCTAGAGCCTGTGCTCTGCAGCAAGAGGAGCTCGTGCACCACAACCACAGAACAGCCCTACTCGCTGCCGCTGGAGAGGTGCCCTGGCAGCAGCGGAGGCCCAGCACAGCCAAAAACAAATAAATAAATGGAATTATTGTTAAAAAAAACACCGAACGCATCTGTGGCCCCAGTGCCTTCCCCGCCCCTGTTATTTTGAATGAAATCCAGGTTCCTTACCATGGCCTGTAATGGCCAGCATGATCCAGCCCCTGCCTAGCCTGCACGTTTCGTCTGCCCTCACCCCATCCCCCCAGCAGGCTTCAGCTGCTGACCTCTTCCTGTTTCACACTCAGCAAGCGCTGTCCAGTCTCAGCTGTCTGTCTGCCTGCAGGATCCCTCTCCCTGCACCTCCAAGCCCTCAGCTTCTGCTCCTCCATGGGGTGACGACCTCTCATCGTGCAGTCTCAGCCCGGATGCTGCTTCCTTGGGCAGACCTTTCCTTACCACGCTGCTCTCTAGTTACACCTTGTAGCTTTTCTCCCCAGGACTGTAACACTCTGTAACTATTTGATCACTTGTGCGTGTCTGCGGTCCCCACCGGACCACAAGGCACGATGCTGATGACTGCTCATCCACAAATGTTACCCCAGTGCCTGGCATAAAGCCTGGTGCATAGTAGATGCTCAATAAATACATATGATTGTTTAAAAATACATTAAGTTTTTTTTTAAGTTTAATTTATTAAAAACATTTTTGGCCGTTCTGGGTTTTCGTTGCTTCGCCTCAGTTTTCTCTAGTTGTGGTGAGCAGGGCTACTCTCGATTGCAGTGTGCAGGCTTCTCATTGCGGTGGCTTCTCTCGTTGCAGAGCACAGGCTCTAGAACACGGGCTCAGTGGTCGTGGCTCACAGGCTGAGTTGCCCCTCGGCATGTGGAATCTTCCCAGACCAGGAATTGAACCCATGACCCCTTGGGTTGGCAAGCGGCTTCTCGTCTAGTGTACCACCAAGGAAGTCCTGAATGTATATGATTGTTGAAATCAAACCACGGGTCCCTGTTGAGCCAATGAGAGACTTCCCTGGTGGTCCAGTGGTTGGGACTCCGTGCTCCCAGTGCAGGGCATAGAGGTTTAATCCCTGCTTGGGGGAACTGTTAATAGGATCCCATGTGCCGCATGGTGTGGCCAAAAAAAAACAACCCGATCGTGAACATAAAATACCAGTTCTAGGCCTGTTATTTGTGGAGTCCTTTCACAGGCGAGGCGGTACTTGAATGTGTTCACAGGTGATTGAAAGTTGGATGGGACCTGGGCTTCTCTGATGTATCTCAGTCTCTGTTTTCATGTTTCTCCTTGCTGGGCCATCCAAAATGTTAGGACTTAACAAATGTAATCTTTGGGGAAACAGCAGCCTCAGATACCCAGTCCATATTAAAGTTGATTTGATTTGGGTTTAAAATGGAAACTATGAGCTAATGCATTTTACAGATTTGAGTAGAGAACAGTTCTCTCTGTTTAAAGAAAAAAAGAAGTCTGAGAGTAGAACATTTTGTGTGGGTTATCGTAGTGCCAAAAGCTCCTGAAAGAGGTTCTCTGCAAATATTTGGGGTTTGATGCTCATAAACAACTACACAGGTTTTCCTCGGAATCGATAACCACGGCAACAGCAGCATAGCTTCCAAAGTGAAAATGTGCTTGCCAAGCGACTTTCTGGCTGAGCCACGAAAGTAAAGGTTTACAGAGCGACGGCAGACAGGTCATTAACAAGACTGGCTGCAGGCTACTTACTCTGCTCTCCCTTGCCGCTGCCTCTTCATCAGCAGAAAGGTAATTGACTGTTAGATTCCTGAGCCACAGACCAGGTTCTCACATTGCAGCTTCCAGAAGCACCTGTCTGACAATTACCAGTCTATCTGAGATCCGAAGCTTGTCTTTCAAGAAATGCTAGCAAAATCCCTGGCTTGGTGTCCATTGGTTCAACCTGGGTCCCTTGTCCCAATAATTGTGGACAAGGTGTTGGGATATTCGGACCATACAGGCGTATGTCACGTGACCACCTGCAGATTTGGAGAGGGGTCATCATCATGGAAGCTGAAGGACAGCGCTGGATGCTGGGAGGCCAGAATGCAAGGGCCACCCCACTAACCAGGTCACTGGAGGTGGGGACAGCCAGTAGCTTAAGCTCAAACCATCTTTCTTAGCAGGTGTTCTAAATCTTTGTTTTGCTTTGGCTTTTTAACATGAACCTCAGGCACACTCCCAGCAGCCAGCTACATCCCGACTTGCTTCTGAGATGACTCCAGGTCATATTCATCAGCTGTGTATGTGTGTGTGCACATGTGTGCTCAGTTGCTCGATAATGTCCAACTCTTTGCAAACCTATGGACTGTAACCCACCAGGCCCCTCTGTCCGTGGGAATCTCCAGGCCAGAATACTGAAGTGAGGTGCCATTTCCTCCTCCAGCAGATCTTTCTGGCTCAGGGATCGGACTCACGTCTCTTGTGTCTCTTACATTGGCAGGCATGTTCTTTACCACTAGCCTCACTTGGGAAGCCCATAAGGGCTCAGATTTTAGTCTCAATGCCTTGGCAAGCCATTGTTGCAATTTGTAGTCCAGCCTGGAGTTGGTGCTTTTCATTTTTGCTTCAAACTGTGACATCCAGTATGGTGGCCACTAGTCACATGTGGGCTACTAAACCCTGGAAATGTGGCTGGTCTGAATTGAAATGTCCTGAAGTATGAAATATACCAGTTTTCAAAGACTTTGTAGGGGAAAAAAAAAAAAGGATACCAACTACATCATTAATAATTTCTATTATTTACATGTTGCACTGATAATATTTTGGATATATTAGGCTAAGTAACGTAATAAAATGAATTTATTTTTAAATTCAGTAATCTAAAATTTAAAACTTTTTTTTTTGGTTGTGACATTTGACTTTCAGGATCTTATTTCCCTGACCAGGGATCAAACTTGGGCCCCCTGCAGTAGAAGCACCGAGTCCTAACTACTGCACTGCCAGTAAAATTTAAAACTACGTGCAATCCTGTGGTGTTCTGTTATATCTCTGTTGGTCAGCACTGCTCTAGAAGCGACTTTAGCCTTTGCTTTTACCTGCCTGGGTTATGACTGCCTCTGGCCGTGCGTGTGTCCCCCTTGAGGACTGACCTCCTCTGGTTGGTGGTCTTCTCCCTGGGCAGAGTGTACTGGAGTGGTATTAGTGCACCTGTCCTCTTGGCACATACGGGTTCCCCTTGGCTCATACGGGTTCCCCTTGGCTCATACGGGTTCCCAGAGTGCTCCAGGACCCGAAATTTCTCTGCCGGCCCAGGCTGTGTGTGGGTCAGGCCAGCAAAGCTGGGAGTTAACTCCTGTCTCTTATACACATC
>SJYC01001572.1:0-14344 GCA_006408675.1 Madoqua kirkii | reverse complement strand
CATACGGGTTCCCCTTGGCTCATACGGGTTCCCAGAGTGCTCCAGGACCCGAAATTTCTCTGCCGGCCCAGGCTGTGTGTGGGTCAGGCCAGCAAAGCTGGGAGTTAACTCCACGGGAGCAATCAAAGTGTTAGTCACTCAGTCCTGTCTGACTCTTTGCGACCCCATGGACTGTCACCCGCCAGGCTCCTCTATCCATGGGATTCTCCAGGCAAGGATACTGGAGTGGGTGGCCATGCCCTTCTCCAGGGGATCTTCCCAAACCAGGGATTGAACCCAGGTCTCCCATGGGAGCAGCCCCCTGCCAAGTAAAGGAAAAGAGTTTGGGAATAATTGCCTCAGCCCCCTGGCCACGGGTGCACCATCTGAGGTGTGTTCCAGCCTCTCCCCGGCGTCCCTACTGGAGCTGGAGCTCCATTGCCCTCGGCTGGAGGCTGCTCTTCCATGCACCCCTGTTAGCTTCCTTTCCATTTGTGTCCTGGTTCCCTGGGATCGTTTCCTTAAATTCTTGTTTCCTCTGCTTCTGAGGGAACCCAGCCTGAGATGTAGGGTGCCCAGCACACAGGAGCTCAGTGGAAGGAAGAAGGGGACCATCTGTCTGGCACCCTACTGGGTGCAGCAGTGGGGACGGGGTGCAGGTGGCAGGGGTACGGGCTTCCTGGCCAGTCTTCTCCAGCCCTTGGACTTCCTTTTTTTTTTTTTTTAAATATATTTATTTGGCTACATTGGGTGCAGCATGTGAAATCTTTAGTTGCAACATGTGAACTGTTAGTTGTGACATGTGGGATCTAGTTCCCTGACCAGGGATCGAACCCGGGCACCCTGCTCGAAGTCTTAGCCACTGGACCTCCAGGGAAGTCCCTCCAGCCCCTGGACTTCTGAGCCAGAGGGCTAAGAGCGAGAGGACATAGGGCCAGGCATGAGGCGTGCTATCTGGCTGGTCCCGAGCGCCTCCAGTGGCCACACCCAGAGGGACAGTTGAGTCAGCAGGTGAGTCAACTGCTGCCCAGATGAGGGTTGACCTTCCGTGGTCAGTCTGGCTGTGGGATCTGGGCGTGGCTCCCGGCCGAAAGGGCAGCGGAAGTATCCAGCGCATGCCACGAAGCAGAGAGTCGATGGGTGCAGTGTTTTTTTTCCTAGCACACCTTCTGACTGAAGGCAGCTTTCCAGTTCTCTGTCATCCACTGGCGTGTCCAACAACAATTCAATTCAATTCTGACACTTGTACCTGGAATTAAGCAGAGACCCCATAGGACAGCCCCCACTTCAGATGCCAGTCACGAGTCCCAGGGGCTATTTATTTATCTTATTTTTTTAGTTTTGTCTCTGCTGGGTCCTTACTGCCGTGAGAGCTTTTCTCTAGCCATGGCGAGTGGCTTTTCTCTACCCTTCGCTGCGGGGCGCCGGCTTCTCATTGCCGTGGCTCCTTCATCCTGGAGCTGTAGGCACGTGGGCTTCGGTAGTCACGGCACGTGGACTTCGTCCCTCCACGTGCGTGCTCTTCTCTGACCAGGGATGGAACCCGTGTCCCCTGCCCTGGCCGGCGGATTCTTGAGTGAGCCGCCATACATCCCGAGGTTTCCTTGAGCCCTTCTCAAGTTCTGTAATTCCATGAAATGACTCACTGAACTTGGGAAAGCACTTTACTCACTGTTACCAGCTTATTATACAGGCTGTAACTCAGAAAGCGTCGAATGGAAGAGATGCAGAAGGTGATGCCCTCCCCAGGTTCGCCCGGCACACTGACATGCCCACCTACCTGGAAGCCCCCAGTCTGGAAATTGTTTCATTGCACAGGCATGACTGATTTAATAATCACTGGCCGTTGGTGACTGAACCCTGTCCCCAGTCCCTGTCCCTTCCGTGGAGCTCTTTCTGGTGACTGTCGTGAAGCCGTTTTGCCCCACCTGTGAGTCGTCTCATTGGTATACAGAGGGACTTACCTACTGGCACAGTGGATAAGAATCTACCTCCCAGTGCAGGGAACACGGGTTCAATCCCTGGTCCGGGAAGATTCCACGTGCCGAGGAGCAATGAAGCCCGTGTGCCACAACTACTGAAGCCCGTGCGCCCAAAACCCCCTGCTCCGCAACAGGAGAAGCCGCTGCAATGGGAAGCCCACTCACGGCAATGAAGAGTAGCCCCCGCTTGCTGCAACTGGAGAAAGCCCACGTGCAGCCATGAAGACCCAGCACAGCCAAAAATAAATGAATGAAGAATTTTAAAAAAGACACTCTTAGCCCTCGGATATCCCAAGAGCCTTCGGATCTCTGTGCCAGGAACCAAGGGCAAAGATCAAATTTATCTTTCATCCTGCCACAGCGGAGCCAGTGAGATCCCTGGGAAGGCCCATGACTGGCGGCGAGTTGCCTGGAGCGTGTTGCGTATGTATTGGAAGGAGGAGGGAGGCTCCAGATCTTGCCTTACATAACTGCTGCTGTGCTTCCATTTTTCAACAAGCACGCAGATCACCTACTGTGCGCTCCTGCCATGCCCAGGTCAGGGCCAGTGGTGTCGCCAGATTGAACCTTCCCGGTTTCCAACCCATTGGCCACTGCTAGCTTAGAAACTCTGATGCTTTGAGGACAAAACTCGACTCCTTGGCATGACATCCAGAGTCCTCTCCGGTGACCCCCGCCTAACTGCTCTTACTCTGCCCGCACGTGTCCTTCACGGTCACTGCACTCAGCTGTTCACACCGCCACTCATCTGATGTCATGTCAGGCCTCCACACACTTGTATCTGCTGTTCCGTCTGCCTGCCATCCTACTAGCTGTTTACTTCTCTGCATCACCTCCTCCAGGCAGTCCTTCTAGGTTCCCTCCTTACCTTTGATTGCCCTGTTGCTTCTTGATGTTTCCCATGTCTACTTATCCTGGAACTTCAGCCATTTAGTGGTTACATGTTGGGCACTTACTGTGTTGATGGGACTCTACCGTTAACTCTGACAATCCCTGGTGTATTTGTCAGCAGTGATGAAGAGCGAGACAGTGAGCTCTCTCTACTTGTACTGTGTCGTTCGATCCTCACTGCTGCCCTATGAAGCAGGTAGGCGCTAGTATTAACCCCATTTTTCAGAGGTGGTTGCTGAGGATACTGAGGATGAGGTTTAACAAAGATAGGAAGTGGGGGAACCGGGATGCGCTTCAGACCCCAGAGCACGTGCTCTTCCCCAAAGACAGTATTGTCTTCCCGGTGCTGCTGCGGTCCACTCCGCCTCCCTAGGTCCATTGGGGTTCCCTGCAGAAAGCAGATGGTGAACGCAAATAGGATAATTCATGCAGAGTTTAATAGAATGCTCCTTTGAGAAGTGGGGGCCAGGGGCAGAGAAACCATAAAGGCTGGTGGGGCCTCCAGGCTCCCCTGAAGGTCTGAAGAGGGGGGTGAGGGTTGTCTCTGGACCGCGGAGCCAGAGAGGCCGTGTGCCCCTGGCCTCCGCTCTGCCGGCAGCCGGGAGGGCAGCAGCCTGGAGGGTAGGGACACCCGCTTCCCCACGCCTTCTCCTTCAGTTCCAGCGGCTGAACCCAGCTGGAAGCCAGAGGGCCGAGGACCCCAAGGTGTGTTCAGAGCTCTCCCGGGGTCCAGGGCAGGGCAGGGCAGGGTAATGAGTGGGCCTGGAGGGCCTCCCTCACCCCCAGGTTAACCGTAGGCTTCTTGATCCATCAAGAAGGGCTTCCTGGCTCCTCCTTACACCTGCGGCATCTCACGCTGAAGCCAGCAGGCTGCCTTCACTTCACATGTGTGTGTGTGTCTGATGAATGATCTTTAGCCAAAAAAGGTTCCTTCCGTCACTGTATAGCACTGGAAATCTGCTCAGTGTTATATGGCAGCCTGGATGGGGGTTTGGGGGAAAATGCATACACATATATGTATGGCTGAGTCCCTTTGCTATTCTCCTGAAACTGTCACAGCGTTGTTAGTCGACTGTATCCCAATACAAAATGAAAAATTCAAAAAAAGCAAAAGCATGACTCCTTGCACAGTGCCTGCTTGTTGATCATGTGTGGACTCAAGATTCTGAGTGTGAGAGTGTGTTTGTGTGTCTGTGTATCTATCTGTGTTATCTCTGAAGTTTGCAGTGAGGAAGAGGATGGTAACAATTCTGAAACATTTGATTTCTTTTTTAAATTGAAGTATGGTTGATTTATGATATTGTGTTTCAGGTCTACAGCAGTGATTTAGTTCATTATGGATTAATATAAGATATTGAATATAGTTCCCTGTGCTACACAGTAAACCTTTGTTGTTTATTTTGTGGTGTGGTGTGTATCTGTTAATCCCATACTCCTAATCTATCCCTTCCCCACCCATTTTCCCCTTTGGTAATCAAGAGTTTGTTTTCTATGTCTATGATTCTGTTTTATAAATAAGTTCATTTGTATTGTATTTTAGATTCTGCATATAAGTGACAGCATATGACATTTGTTTTTCTCTGATTTACTTCACTTAGTACAATAATTTCTAGGTGCATCTATGGCACTGTAAGTGGTGGTATTTCATTTACTCTTTTTTATGCTGAGTAATATTCCGTTGTATATATAGCTGTCCATCTATTTATCTGTCTATCTACCTATCCATAACATTTTCTTTGTCCATTTCTCTGTCAACGGACACTTAGATTACTTCCATGTCTTGGCTATTGTGAATTACGCTGCTATGAATTGGGGTGCACATATCTTTTTTAATTAGTTTTCATCTTTTCTAGATATATGTCCAGGAGTGGAATTGCAGGTTCATATGGTAGCTCTACTTTTAGTTTTTAAGGAGCCTCCATACTGTTTTCCATAGTAGCTGCACCAGTTTACCTTCCAACTAACAGTGTAGGAGGGTTCCTTTTTCTCAACACCTTCTCCAGCATTTATTATGTGTAGTTTTTAATGGTGGCCATTCTCACTGGTGTGAGGTGATACCGCGTTGTAGTTTTGACTTGTGTTCTGACTTGATTCTTTTCAGTGCTTCTCAGAAGACTTTTCATGTCTCTTGCCCCGTCTGAACTTGGATATGAAGGTGGGAGACAAGACATTTTTAAAAAATTTAATAAACAAGTAAATGCCACACTGATCTCACACTACAGAGAGGCAGGGGTAGGGGGCAGGTTATCTGCCCTCTCCAAGGGTGTTGGATGAAGTGAAAATTTCTGTCTTCCCCATTTATTTATTTGTTTCTCAGCTTATATCAGCAGGGGTGAAGCTGTGGGCAGCCTATGTTTAAAAAAAAAAAAAGCAAACAAAAACACTGGCTTTGAAATCACACAGACCTGCTTTTAGAACCTGGGCCAAGTATTCAACTTCTCTGTGCCTCAGTTTCCTTATCTGTGAAATGGGTATCATACGTCACAAGGTTGTGGAAGAACTAACGGAGGTACAATAGGGCCATAGCTCTGAGGATGGTAGGGAGGCAGTAATGGGCGTTCCCTTCCTTTTCTCTCCACCTTTTGCTGGCAGCACTCCACTTGCCTGCTCTTCCAATTACACCTTTCAGAATCTTCTCCAGTGAAACCAGAAGGAAGAGACCTCATTTCTTTTTTTTTTTTTTTTCAGTTGCGTTGTCTATTCTCTTCCTTCTCTGTTCCCCCTGCTCCCACCCCCAGCTGTAGTCAGAACCTACTGGGGCCATTCTTTCCAGTTAATCCTCCAGGGCTTCCCTGTGTGTGGTCCTTCCGATAGGGGCCAACAGAATGTTAGCCAGGGAAGGTACAGTAGAGCCTGAGGGCCACAGAATCCAAGGGATGAGAGCCCTGAGACTAGACTCTAGCAGTCATCAGAAAGCCTCCCTGACATTGGCCCCCGTCTTTTCCACCTGTGGACCCTAAGTGCCCACCAGAGAAGGCCTGTAGCTGAAACCAGTAATTTGGAGCTTATTTAAATTTGCAGCAACCTCAGATGTTGCTGTCTTTAACCCCACTGTAGGGATGAGCAAGTTTGAATCTTCTGCCCAGTGTCCTACAAGCTTGTGTGCAACAGTGTCAGGATTTCTTTTGAGTCCTAATCTGTGTTCACATTGGCTGTGATACTTCCCTTGAGGAACTGGCATTTCTGCAAAGCCTTTGAGCACCAAATACGTTTTGTTTTGTGTTATTTTTGCTGGTCTGATTGAAAATCCTCCTAAAAGACCTGCACCTGGCATGCTGCCTAGACTATAGCATCATGTCTCGAACCTCTTGATTGCAAAGGTTCATCATTTTGAATATCACCTCTTATTGAGGTTGGCGTCAGTTGAGCGGAATGGTGTGCCTTCATTAGCAAGCACATGTATTTAGAATTTCTTTCTGTTGGGGGTGAATGCTGTCAAATTTCTACAGTTCCCCCCCCCCCATCTTTGTAGTCCCTTCTCACTATTTCCAGCGTAATTGCTCCCTTCAGTTTGCTGAGGGCTTAGGAACCAGCTTACCACACCTGTAGGAACTGAGTGTAAAGTAAGAGACACAGGGTGAAGTGAGAGCTGTGGAGTGGGGGTAGGGGTATTCCTGTGATTAAAAAGCATGAATTTTGGTTCATGGACTTTGTGGAAACGAATTTTGCTCTCTGGGGAATCTGTGTACTTTATTTCCTGATGCCTATGTTCTAGAAGAGATGGTGTGTGTGTGTTCACATGCATGCATACATGTACACTCTTATTTTTGGCTGTACTACTCAGCTTAAAGGATCTTAGTTCCCCTACCAGAGATCAAACCTGAAACCCGGCAGTGGAAGTTCAGAGTCCTAAACCACTGGACCTCCAGGGAATCCCTACATGTACTCATAGAAAAGGAAAAAGGGAAAAAAAAAAAAAAAAAAAAAATCCCACCCAATCTGGAGAAAGGATTGCAATAAATTTTAATCTGAATTCTGTCTCTTCTTACTTGCACGCATATACAGGCACATAGCCTATGATACAAAATAACAAAATAAAATCAAAACTTTTTACCCTCATCAAGAGTATGTGGGTTACCAGCTCTAGCTGGTAGGGTGTAAAAAAAATCAGATATATTAAGCTACAGAAAAAAACAGTGTGGAAAAATCTTTCCTTCCTCCAAATGTTTTATCTGCACTTGCATCACTGTGGTTTGAATTCTTAAGAACCCTAATGAGAAGGAAGGAGAATCAAAGAAAACCCATTCTTGACCCAAAAATACTGTACTAACCTGCTGTTGGGTTATAAATAATACATTGACTGATACGAAACACATCTGTGTTTTGTAAACAAATAAACAACAAAACTGCTATTCTTTGTCAACTGTGAAAGACCACTACCATTTGTCTTTCTGGCAGAGAAAATAATTTTAGAATTTTAAATGAATGCTCTGGAAAGACTGGGCAGAACATTGATTTTAAAGCAAAGAAGTCTTTGATCTTTATCAACTTATTTCCTGTTTAGAATCTGTTCTATCTCTTCTCTCTTAACTAAATTGTGCAAAAGTTGTGTAAATAAATTTGCTTCTTCAGAAATCCAGTCTGTGGAAGCCTGTTGGCTCCTCTGTGGCTGTGTTTCTAAAGCAGTTTCTGAGATGAATTTAAGTACTTATAATGTGTAATGCCTGTACTTGGTAAATTGAGACTGGTCTCTTCACTGATTCTATAATTCCACAGAATAAGCCTTGGTGCCTGTCTTCAGAATAAATCAATAGAATCTTTATGCCTCTGAATACAGAGTCTAATATACAGGACAAAATGACTCTGGTAGATTGTTTCAAATTTGACCACTTCTAAGCTTAGCTGTTTTTTATACATTCTTAGTTGGTTAAGTATGTTATAGGTTCAGTATATAAGCTCAGATTATATTTCAGCTGCATGTGAAGAAAATACAAATAATATTAGCAATTAGGGTCCCCTCACCTCTTTCTCCAAGACCAAAGAAGCCTGGAGATAGTCCAAGGACAGATGGTGCCTCCATGATTATCAGGCACCCAACCTGATTCTGTCTCACTGGATAAACCATCCCTAACATATAATTTAATGATTCAGAATGGCTGCTGGAGTGTCAGTCATCACATCTGCATTCCAGGCAGCAGTATGGAAGAAGAGGGGTAGGATAGCAGGGGTCTTCCTCTAGCAGAAGTAACTCCTTTCAAAGCGTTTCCTCAAAGGCCTACAGAGTACTTCAGCTTACATCTTATTGGTTAGACTTAGGCACACAGCCAACGATACCAGTTATAGTGGAAGCTGAAAGATGAGTCTTTTGGCTGAATATATTTCTCCCCTGAATCAAATGGGGCTCTGTTACTGAGGAAAGGATAGAGGTGGACTGGATAGAGGTGACAAACCAGTAGTCCCTGCCACATCCAGCAAGGTACTGTCTGTAAAAAGAACGCAGTGGAAAGAGCTTGAACTTGGAATTCGGACAGACTTGTGTTTGAACCTTAGTTCCTCTACTTACTGGCTGCAGCACCACTTCTTTGAGCCTCAGTTTCCTACCCATGAAACACATGGAGAGTAATAGCTACTTTTTAGAGTTGTCATAAGGTTTAAACAAAACCATTGCCTAAATCACCTTGTACGTGTGTGTGTGTGTGTGTGTGTGCATGCTCAGTCGTGTCCAACTCTTTGCCACCCCCATGCACTGTAGGCCGCCAGGCTCCTCTGTCCATGGAATTTTCCAGGCTAGGATTCTGGAGTGGGTTGCCGTTTCGTACTCCAGGGGATCTTCCCGACCCAGGGGTTGAACTCTCATCTCTTGTATCTCCTGCGTTGGCAAGTGGATAGGTACTGAATGGTTATAGTTGTTATTATTATAAATGAGTAAGTTGTGCCTTCTTCCTGCATCAGCATAGTATCTTAAAATTGCCATAGCATAAAATTTACCCTTTTAAAATGTCCAATTCAGTGGGTTTAGTGTATTCACAAAGTTATATAACCCTCACCGTGATCTAACTCCAAAACATTTTCATCACTCCTCCAGTCTTATATCTGCTGAGTCACTCCTTCTTCCCTTCCCCTAGACCCTGGCAACCATTAGTAAGCTTTCTATTTCTATGGATTTGCCTTTTCTGAACATTTTGTGTAAGTGGGATCATATATTGTGAATATGAATCAATAATTGTGATCCTTTGTGTCTTTCACTTAGCATAATGTATTTTCATGTTTAATCCGTGTGATAGCATGAGTATCAGTACTGTTTTCCCTTTTTGTGGCTGAGTAATATCCCATTGCATGAATGTGCCACAATTTGTTTACCCAGTTATCTGTTGGAAATTTAGGTTGTTTCCACTATTTGACTATTATGACTGATGCTGCTGTGACAGACGTAAGTCTTTGCATGAAGGTGCATTTTCATTCCTCTTTGATATATACTGAAGAATGGGATTGGCAGGTCATACAGCGGGGGTGGTGGTCACACTCTGTTTAACCTTTCGAGGAACTACCAGGTTGTTCCCCAAAGATATTTTACATTCCCACTAACAATGTATGTCGAACTCGGGTCTCCCACACTGCAAGCCACTGTCTGAGCCACCTTTTAATGGCTGACAGTGTAGGAGGGTTCCAATTTCTCCACATCCTCTCCAACTCTTGTTACCTTCCAGCTTTTTTTTTTTTTTTTAATAGCCACACCTAGTGGCTGTGAAAGGGTGTCTCACTGTGGTTTTGATTTGCATTTCCCCAATGACTAGTGATACTGAGCATCTTTTTCATGTGTGTATTATCCATTTTTATATCTTTTTTGGAGAAATGTTCATTTGAGTCCTTTGCCCATTTAAAAATTAGTTATCTTTTCATTGTTGAACTTTAAGAGCTTATATATTTGGGGGAACTTCCCTGCTGTTTCAGTGGTTAAGAATCTGTCTTCCAGTGCGGGGGATGCAGGTTCGACCCTGGTAGGGGATCTAAGATGCCACACGATGTGGGGCGACTAAGCCCATGTGCTGCAAATAAAGGAAGCCCTTGCAATGCAAGACTCAGTGTAGCCAGAATTTTTTTTTAAAGTTTATATATTTTGGATGCTAGACTCTTATCAGATATATGATTTACAGGTATTTTCTCCCATTCTGTTATGTAAGTAAGTAAGTGATAGTCACTCAATTGTCTCCAGCTCTTTGTGATCCCATGATGATAGCCTGCAAGGCTCCTCTGTCCATGGAATTCTCCAGGCAAGAATACTGAAGTGGATAGTCTTTCCTTTCTCCAAAGGATCTTCCCATCTCAGGGATCGAACCTGAGTCTCCTGCATTGCAGGCAGATTCATGTGTATTACCTAATTTGTTCTTTTAAATAATCTTTTGAAGTGGATATCAGTTTTCCCATTTTACAGATGAGGAAGCTGAGGCTCTGAGGCAGTGAAAAGCTTCCCCAGGGTAACACATCTACTAACTGTGAAGGTGGTGCTGGAAACCAGGAAAAGACTAACCAGAGCTCTTTTTGTTTTATTGGTAGAAACCCATCTCAGACAACTTAGGCTGAAAAAAAGAAGTATCAATTTAGTTCAGTTCAGTTGCTCAGTCGTGTCCAACTCTTTGTGACCCCATGGACTGCAGTACACTAGGCCTCTCTGTCCATCACCAACTCCCAGAGTTTACTCAAACTCATGTCCATTGAATTGGTGATGCCATCCAACCATCTCATCCTCTGTCATCTCCTTCTCCTCCTGCCTTCAGTCTTTCCCAGCATCAGGGTCTTTTCCAGTGAGTCCGTTCTTCACATCAAGTGGCCAAAGTATTGGAGTTTCAGCTTCAGCATCAGTCCTTCCAATGAATATTCGGGACTGATTTCCTTTAGGATGGACTGGTTGGATCTCCTTGCAGTCCAAGGGACTCTCAAGAGTCTTCTCCAACACCACAGTTCAAAAGCATCAATTCTTCGGGGCTCAGCTTTCTTTATAGTCCAACTCTCATATCCATACATGACCACTGGAAAAACTGTAGCTGCTCACATACCTGGAAAGTCCAGGACCGGCAGCAGGCATGGGAGAGATTCTGGGGTCCACTGATTCAAGTGATCTCACCAGGCTCTTCCTCCCTCCTCCTCCTCCCTCCCTCCATCTCTTGTCATCTTTGGTTAGCATCATTCTTAGGCAAGCTCTCTTATGTGTGGCAAAGATGCATGTGTGTTAAGTTGCTTCAGTCGCCTTCTACTCTTTGCACCCCTATGAACTGTAGCCCGCCAGGCTCCTCTGTCCATGAGATTCTCCAGGCAAGAATACTGGAGGGGGTTGCCATTTCCTCCTCCAGGGGATCTTCCCAACCCAGGGATCGAACCCGAGTCTCTTGTCTCCTGCATTAGCAGGTGGATTCTTTACAACTAGCGCCACCTGGGAAGCCCTGGCAAAGACAGTCATTGGTAACTAAAGGCTTCCGAAGTCCTTTGAGCTAGACCTGGGGAAAAGGCACATTGTTCTTGACTCTAGCTTCCATATCAGACCTTCATATGCTCCCTGACTGACCTTGCTTGAGTGTAATGCCTATCAGAATACACATTGATGCTGTGCTCAGAACTCTGGGATATTCTGGACAGCCTGGTCCAGCCCTTTGGTTGGGAATATGGCAACACAAGAGTGCCAGTGTCTGGAGAATTGTGTGGATTTATGAGAATGTGTAGGGCAGACAAAAATTATAGTCAGTGTTCTTTAAGGTCTGTATAGAACTGCAGAGTTCAAGATGCATACATTTCTTAGGGTTAAATGAAGGTTAATTCCCAAATCCAAAGAACAGGGAAAAAGTCAGTTTACTCACAAAAGAAAAACAAAAGATAATTGAAAATAATCATCTCCACATCTAATCAACAGTGAATTCTCTGCTGTCCACTTAAACATAGCAATTTTATAAATTAGTTTGTATAATACCTCTAAGTCTCTAAGACCTGAGCAAAGAGACTAATTTTTCAAAAACAATACACAAAATAAAAAGACAGGAAACAGAAGCTAGATGTTTGTGTCAGAAGCTTAGCTAGCAATTGTAGAGTTTTTTTTTTTTTTTTTAATTAGAACCCCTAGTGTGATTTGGAATGTTCACATTTGAGAAAGACTTTAACCAAATAGCATATGCTAGGAAGAAAACTCTGCAGTGGGTGGGCAATTTTCTTTTTTCAAATAGAGTGATGCCCTACATTTGACAAAATTACAGGAAAATTCTGTTATAATACAGCTTATTGTTATGTGGGTTCAAATACATTGCAGGTGAAATCATATTTTTGAAAAGCAACAACTGAGTACTGTGATAGATTCATATAATGTAGAGTGTTCATAACAGAGGCCCCCAACGCAGAAGTAATGACCTCCAGACTGTTCTTGGCTTACAAGTAGATCTTGAGGCAGAGCTGGTGTTTGTGGTTGGTTATAACACTGATATAAGAAAAGAATTCATCAAATTGTAGGATGCTATTGCCCTAGGACCTCAGAGAGCATCTGCCCTGGGTTCTTGGGAAATGAGATGAAAGGAGGTGAGCTGATTTGGCTGAGGAAGGGAGGCTGAACTCCCTGGCAATGCCATGTTCTCTCTCAGTGCTAACGTTGCAGACAGCTGTCATTTATCAAATGTTTCTTCCTGAATAGTGTTTCAGATGACAGGCAGCTTTGGAAAGCCACTTGTACCAGTGGGTCTAACTGGGCTTTGGGCAAATCAGAGATACATGAAAGGACCTTTTTTTGGACTCCACATGCATAGGTCACATAGCTGAAAGACACGTTTATTTCCTGTTTGAGTTCTCTGAGCATTTTAGCAGTTGTGCTGCAGACCTGTATCTGCCTACATGTGAGTACAGGGGCTATATCTTATGTGTCCTTTTGGCTCCTCAAGAGTCTAGCATAGGATCTTTTTCAAAGACAAATATCATTGACTGTATACCAATACATCTTGCATAGATTATCTCATTTATATCTCACAACAGCCTTAGAAGAGATTAGAGTTGTGCTGCAGACCTGTATCTGCCTACATGTGAGTACAGGGGCTATATCTTATGTGTCCTTTTGGCTCCTCAAGAGTCTAGCATAGGATCTTTTTCAAAGACAAATATCATTGACTGTATACCAATACATCTTGCATAGATTATCTCATTTATATCTCACAACAGCCTTAGAAGAGAGAGAGAGAGATCACCTTTTATAGGACGTCCTCCTTTGAAACCACATTAAGTAGCTGACATTATGTAGGCCTACGGTTAACCATCCCTATTAATTGGCAGGGCTAGGATTTGAACCCAGGCAATCTGGATCCAGATTACACATTCTTAACCTCTGGAAGGATTATTAGTGCTGCTCAGTAACTGCAAATGGAATTGAACCAATGGGTTCCAACCTAAATACCTCTGAATCTATTGAGGAATGTCCTCAGGGACTCAGGGACAATGGTCTTATCTCTGAAAATGTCCCATAAGGAATGAGTCAGTCCCAGAGAGTAAAGTGGATTTGGGAGTAGAAAGCTCACTTACCCAGGGCTGCCCTGGGTTGGGCGAAGGGAAGGTTGTTTACTAAAACAACACTGACTCCCAATGTTCTGGTCACTGAAACCTCTCCTTATCTCTTGTGACTTCTAACCTTTTAAAAAGGGTCACTTAAGAAAGGAATTCGTAACTCACTCCAGTATTGTTGCCTGGAGAAACCCATGGACAGAGGAGCCTGGTGGGTTGCAGTCCATAGGGTCGCAAGGAGTCGGACACGACTGAGCGACTAACATACAAGGAAGGGCACAGGGGTGGGAGGGGAGGACTTAGAAGGTTCTTGATTGCTGTCAAGTTTCTAGCTTAGTTTTTGGAGAGCAAGAAAGAAGAGAAGGAGGCAAGACAGTGAGGAAAAGGGGGTGGGTATCACTCTAGTCTTCAACTCTACTCACAGCCTCCTTGCTCAAAATTAGGAGTGTTAGTTGAGTAATCTTATGCCAAATTTTATGTAGTTAGAATTTTAGAAGTTTTAAATGGTAGGCAAATGTCTACAGGCATTCCTTGACACTGTGACGCAAAGACCATCATAATCCATTCTTAAATGGCAGGTCACATTTTTTTTTTTTTCAGGCAAGGTCTTTTAATCCCTTCCTTGAAATGTAAGGTGGAGGAGTTGGGCAACCCTTGGGAACCAGGATACCTGGGATCTCAGAATTCCCCACAATTCTGCCAGGGGATACTGAGCAAATTCATTTAACCAGTGAAGAATCTGTTTCCTCATCTGAAAAATGAAAGGGTTGGTAAGCATATTATCCCTGAAATTCTTTCCAACTCTGGTAGATTTATGATAATGTCAGAAACTTTTTTTTGTATCCACTCTTTTTATTTATTTATTTTAATTGGAGGCTAATTACTTTACAATATTGTCGTGGTTTTTGCCATACACTGACATGAATCAGCCATGGGTATACATGTGTTCCCCATCCTGAACCCCCTCCACCTCCTTCCCCATCCCATCCTTCAGGGTCATCCCAGTGCACCAGCGCTGAGTGCCCTGTCTC
>SJYC01001571.1:0-42508 GCA_006408675.1 Madoqua kirkii | reverse complement strand
TCCACCTCTTCCCCATCCCATCCTTCAGGGTCATCCCAGTGCACCAGCGCTGAGTGCCCTGTCTCATGCATCAAACCTGGACTGGCGATCTGTATCACATATGATAATATACATGGAGAAACTGTTAAGAACCAGGATTCCTCATTCCAGTTGCTGCTCTCCCAATTCCTCTCTCACACTCCTCCCCCATCGTAAATATTCATCCATTCATTCCTCCTTCCATCTGTTCAAGAAGCATCTCTTGAGCACCTGGGTCTCTGAGACTGTAACAGCAAATGGAAAACCCTCAAGTCTCAAGGACCTCACAGTCTTGTTGGAGAAAAAGAAATATTTGGAAAACGGTGCCGTGAAAAAGGGTCATAAAAAAAAAGACATGTTGTCAGCCTTGAGATAGCGCAGAAGCGGACACGTGTAAGTGTAAGCCACCAAACTGAACTAAGACAATACATCAGAAAAAGAAAGAAAAGAGACCTGAAGGTTTTCTAAGTGTTTCTTTTTTCAGGTGATGATTTCTTTTTCAGAAACAAACTAAGGTTTAAAGTCTCTCGCTCCTATAGACGGCAAGTTTTTAGGAACCCCATATAACACCATCATTTTTCTTCACTGGATGTTGTTTTACTTATATTAGGAAACATGTAGCTCATAAAAAAGAGCCGGCTTAATCCAAAACACATTTATCAGGGGCCCACAGGGAATGTGTACGAGGCAGCACCTTCTGTGGGGAAGAAAAAGCCTGCAGGGTTTGGATTCAGACCGGCTGTGAATAGCGATTCTCTGTTTATTACCCGTAGTCGTTAAGGAGATTGTGCATGTATCTGAGTTCTCAACAGACAGTATGGCCCCTCACTAGGCCATTGGGGGGGATTTCAGGAGATGGTGCTTATAAAATGCCAAGCCTGGAGCTCTAGGAATCTCATGTCCCTCCCTTAGATCTTTAGGGACATTGATAATACCAAGAAGGATACAATGTACCAACCTCCTTCCCCAGGGATGGCCAGTCTGGGAGTTCTGCTGTGCAGGAAACTGATTCAGTTCAGTTCAGTTCAGTCCAGTCGCTCAGTTGCGACCCTGTGAATCGCAGCACACCAGGCCTCCCTGTCCACCACCAGCTCCCGGAGTTCACCCAGACTCACGTCCATCGAGTCAGTGATGCCAACCAGCCATCTCATCCTCTATCGTCCCCTTCTCTTCCTGCCCCCAGTCCCTCCCAGCATCAGGGTCTTTCCCAATGAGTCAACTCTTCGCATGAGGTGGCCAAAGTACTGGAGTTTCAGCTTTAGCATCATTCCTTCCAAAGAAATCCCAGGGCTGATCTCCTTCTGAATGGACTGGTTGGATCTCCTTGCAGTCCAAGGGACTCTCAAGACTCTTCTCCAACACCACAGTTCAAAAGCATCAATTCTTTGGTGCTCAGCCTTCTTCACAGTCCAACTCTCACATCCATACATGACCACAGAAAAAACCATAGTCTTGACTAGATGGACCTTTGTTGGCAAAGTAATGTCTCTGCTTTTGAATATGCTATCTAGGTTGGTCATAACTTTTCTTCCAAGGAGTAAGTGTCTTTTAGCCCCATAGAAACAGAGTGTATGAATTCTACATCAGAAGAAAGAGAGAAAATGAATAGGGAAAAAACTGATGAAAATTCAAATCCATAGTGAGAGGCTACTCTAAGGTGTGGAGACAAGCATGGGAACGGGACCCGGTGTAAGGCAGATTCAAAGGAAAGACCTGTTCTGCAGGATTAGATTCCCATGCCCCCGGAAGCTTTTCTACTTTAGTGTTCTTGAAGGCAGAGATCTCTAAATCATGTAACTGACTCCTAACTGAGCTATTCCAGTTAATAATGGAGTCAGATATGCTGGGCGGGGGCTGTCTCTTATACACATCTCATAATAGTTCTCCCCCTTCTCTGTCCTCCTCTATGTAGCAAGGGGTAAGCTTGGAACCACACTCCAGCTCCTAGAATCCCTTTCTCCATATGGTTCCAGGTAAGAGTCAGCCAATGAGAGGCATATCTGTGAGATGCAAAAGTAAGGAAGCCATTTTTATCTAATGTTCATTGAGAACAGATGTGCAGACGTGAGATTAGCATCAGCCCCTGGACAGGCACCCAGGAATCGCAGGCTTTTATCCTCAGTGGCTAAGTTCAAGGGAGGCAGTGCCCAGAGACTGCTGGGATTTGCTGCAGCTTCTGGGCCAGCTCCCTTGATCGTTATCTCGTAGCGGAAGTCTCTGTGACTTTTACTGCTTTAGCCTTTCCAATAACTGCCAAAGCCTCTGAAACCTTCATGCTTGGAAACCCTCAATGGAGGTCATAACTTTTCTTCCAAGGAGTAAGTGTCTTTTAATTTCATGGCTGCAGTCACCATCTGCAGTGATTTTGGAACCCCAAAAAGCAGGAAACTCATCAGGAAGACCAAATTCTGAGCCACACCCTGCCACTAGCAGAGCTGTTTGTCACTGGGGAAGTTCTCATCTCTCCACGTGAAGGGAGCACTTAGGTCCTTCCCAATGGTGCCAACAGTCTTCGTACAAAATAAGAGAGAGGCTGTATTGTGGAATTCCCTAGTGGCTCAGTGGATAAGAATCTGCCTGCCAGTGCAGGGGTCATGGGTTCAACCCCTGGTCTGGGAAGATCTCGGGTGGCTCAGAGCAACTAAGCCTGTATGCCACAAGTAGAGAGTAGCCTCTGCAACTAGAGAAAGCCTGTGGATAGCAACAAAGACCCAGCACAGCCAAAAATAAATAAAATTATATATGTATATGAATAAAATTACATGTGCTGCTGCTGCTAAGTCACTTCAGTCGTGTCCAGCTCTGTGCGACCCCATAGATGGCAGCCCACCAGGCTCCCCCATTCCTGGGATTCTCCAGGCAAGAGCACTGGACTGGGTTGCCATTTCCTTCTCCAATGCAGGAAAGTGAAGGTGAAGCTGCTCCGTTGTGTCCTACCCTCAGCGACCCCATGTACTGCAGCCTTCCAGGCTCCTCCGTCCATGGGATTTTCCAGGCAAGAGTACTGGAGTGGGGTGCCATTGCCTTCTCCGAAAATTATAGGTATATGTAGATAAATAAAGAGAGGCTTTACTGTAAATATCACTGTGAAGATTAATTCCAGCTGCAGTAATGGAGCAATGGGAGTGCTCTCCACTTGGAAATCGACCCTGATTTTTGTTGGAAGGACTAATGCTGAAACTGCAATACTTTGGCCACCTGATGTGAAGAGCTGACTCACTGGAAAAGACCCTGATGCTGGGAAAGATTGAGGGCAGGAGGGGAAGGGGGCGACAGAGGATGAGATGGCTGGATGGCATCACCGACTCAATGGACATGAGTTTGAGAAAACTCCAGGAGATAGTGAAGGACAGGGAAGCCTGGCATGCTGAAGTCCATGGAGGTCTCAAAGAGCCTGACACGATTCATCGACTGAGCAACAACTCCACTCCAGCCATTACTTTGCCTTTAAGTTGGGCTTGTAACAAGTTCCCCTGGAGGAAAAAAGATGAGACACAAGCTCTAACAGAAGAGCATCCAAGGGCTGCGGACCCATTGTCAGGAGACTAATCACACGAGCTGTGAAATCAGACCAGTCAGTCTCCTCTGCTTGCCAAGGTGACCTCTAAACTCCAGGTTCCTCCCAGGTATAAAATGGGGATAATACCAGTTCCTGCTCTATGTGGTGACTCTTGAGTATGAAATGAGGGTATGCCTGCAACAGCTCAGAATCGTGCAGGGCATATAACAAGCCCAGCATTTACTTGTTGATGTTATTATTATTCCTTTACAGGACAGAACAGAAATACAGTCCTGAGTCCTTTCAGTTGATAAGGAGGATTCTCCTCCTTACTCACGGGGAACACTCTAGTGGTTTTTACTTGGAGTATTTACATTAAGTTCATTGGAGACTAGAATAGGCTTTTTGTTTGTTTCTTCCTTGAGAGAATATAAGTGTACTTGGAAGCACTCATACAAGGCACATGAGTGAAGCGGTCTGCTGCTGGGTTGAATATGGCAACATGAGCCCGACAGTGAAACACGTGGAATCCGGTGCATCTTTCCCTCTTCCTGTTCCCCCAGCCCCATCCCCCTCCCACTGCTTCCCTTTCTTCTAGCACTTTGTTAAGATGATAGAAAACAAATACATAAGGTGAAATAAGGAACAAACAATACTTACTTTGATTGACTGACGAGAAGGACATCTAATGGAGTAGTACTCTGTGAATTATTATTGAGAACTTGATTTTTGCAGGTAGTAGAAAAAGCCCAGGATTTCATCTCCTGGGCACTGGGACATTAACTTGCAGTGCGATCGCATTGTGTTTTGGTTTCCATTATTGGGTCTTTTTTTTTTTTCTGGCTACTCCCTATGGCATGTGGGATCTTAGTTCCCCCAACCAGGGATCAAATCCAAGTTTGATGCACTGGAAGCATGGAGTCTTAACCACTGGACTGCCAGGGAAGTCCCTTTGTTTCCATTATTGTAATACTCCCACATCAGAACTGTTACGTGGATGAATTCAGAAGTGTCTTATATAACCAGGGCAGTGCCTGGCTCAGAACAAAAGCTCAGAAAGTACTATCGCACACCTCACTAGCCTCGGGTTTCTCTCCAGTAAGTTTAGGATAATCATACATGGGACTTCCCTGGAAGTCCAGCGGTTAAGGCTTAACTCTCCAATGCAGGTTCAATTCCTGGTGGGGGAGCAAAAAGGGGAAAGAGGGGCTATGATCTTACATGCCTCAAGGCCAAAAACCAAAGCGTAAAACAAGCAGTATTGTAACATTCAATAAAGACTTTAAAAATTATCCATATTAAAGAATCTTTATTTTAAAAAAAGATAATCATACCTACCTTATGAAATTGTCATGAAGTTTAAAGAATGATATGTATGTCCAAAATGCTATACTTGGCAAGATATCAGGTACATTGTAGGTTTCAGTAAATTTTAGGGGGGAAGGAATATCCGAATTTTTATCTCCAGATCAAGCTTTCAATATTCCCATAATACCTGAGAAGTATCATCTACTTATGATCCCTCAGACTCTGCTAAAGCACCTTATATGCCATAGCTTATGAAATCCTCAGAGCACTAAGACATAGTTACTAACATTGCCCCCAATTTGCAGATGTGAAAACTGAGACTCAGAGAAGTGAATTACTTCAATGAGCTCTAATAGCTGTTACATGGTAGAGCTGTGAGGCCAAGTCTTTCTCATGAGAATCATGCTATAACTCATGCTCTCATGAAACAAACGTCTATTCTACCCTCTAGAAGTTGCCTTGGTTAGAATATCCTTCTTTATAGGAACTGTGTTCCACGAAAACCAGGCTTTTACGGTGTTAGCTGTCTTCTGATCCCCATTAGTATTCATTCTGTTTGATTCTAGGTACTGTTTCTTTACTTCCAAAATCCATTGTTGATGGATCTGACCTCACAAGGGATATTTATAAGAATAAGCAAAGTTTCTAAAGACGATCCCCAAATCTGAGATCCCAGACTTTGGGAATTACTGTGCAGTTTCCCCTTCCCTTTAGTCTTTCCTCTGCCAGGTGACTAATTTAGGGAGAGATCTGAGTCCTGGAATGAAAAGAGATGTATTCATGGTCATACTTGACGTAGAAAGGGAGTTCAAAGGAAATTGACATTGGTTGATTATTCGCTATGCATCAACTGCTTTATCCACAGCTTCTCAATTTATTTCACTTAACAACCTGTAACATAGTCATTTTACTACTATACTAATTTCACAGATGAGGCAACAGTGCATTATTATAAGTGACAAAGTGAAGATTCAAACCCAGATCCAAGTAACACAAAGCATATTCTCTTTCCACACTATCCCGTGGCCCTGCCCCATGAAGGCACTGGGAGCCTTTGATGAATGCTATAAGTCCATCCTGTCAGCCTGGGCCACTTTCTAGGCATGTGAGTCAGAGCACCGATAGCTCTTCTTGGTTTCTTTTTTCCCCCTTCTGTTTTTTTGGCTGCGCGCAGCATGTGGGATCTTAGTTCCCCAAACAGGGATCAAACCCATGTTCTCAGCAGTGGAAGCTCTGTGTCTTAATAACTGCACCAGCAGGAAAGTTCCTGGTTTCTTGTGCCCGGAAAGGACCTCACACTTCCTCTGCACTCTCCCACCCCTGGTACATTGTCAGCTATCTTGCAAATGCACCACCTTGGTTGTTAGGCAGATAGATGAGTGAAGCCTGCCACTGGGAATCTAATTCAGCCAATTCCCTGATGCCTGTGGGGTCACTGGCGCCCTTGCTGACCAGGAGAATAAACCACCACTATTTTTATCTCTGCTTTTCTAGGGGAAGAAAAGCATTCTGTAAGGACCATTCTTATCTCATCAGCAGTGCTCAGAGTAACAGACAGGCTTGAGGAGTGCAAGGGCACAGAACAGTATTGGATCGGAGTGATGCTGACGAAAGAGATGATGCACGCTTTAGACAAAACTGGGTGTGCACGAGTAAGTGTGTGTGTTTTTCCTGGCTCCAGAAAGGATGATGTGTATTTCTGAGCGGGCTTCCTTGGTAGCTCAGTGGCAAAGAATCCGCCTGCCAATGAAGGAGATGTGAGTTCAGTCCCTGGGTTGGGAAGATCCCCTGGAGAAAGAATTGGCAACCCACTCCAATATTCTTGCCTGGCAAATCCCATGGACAGAGGAGCCTGGTGGGCTACAGTCCATAGGGTTGCAAAAGAGTTGGACACGACTTACCAACTAAATAACAACAAATATTTCTGAGCGGCTCTGCACAAAGAAATCTAGTTTAAGTTTTGCCTGCATCAGACTCTATCCACAGAAGATAGCCAGGAATGGTTTTCAGGGTGTTTTGAGAAAATGAGAGGTGCAGATGGTTTGCACTGGGGCATGGTTTCAATTTTTAAAAGGATTATGGCTCATGAACCCTAGGAATGGTGGATGGAGGTGTGAACCTTTGAAATTCTAATTTCACACCAGTCTAAGGAGGTATATACTTACCTGGGCACAATATCTCATTGTTCACATATTCCTTTCTTGGCTAAGGGAGACGGGGAGGAGGAGCAGATATATAACATAATCTTCAAATGAAACTGAAACAACAGTTTGGTGGCAGCAGTTTGGACTCTGGTGAATTCCATCAAGAAAGCAACCCCCATTATTTACCATCGCAGTTAGCTTAGCTTGTTGTAATAATCTTTATTCCTTGCATCTGTAGAGCTGAGGGCAGACACAGACTCAGCTCCTGCTGGGAAGGATCTCTGTGGTCATTTTGACATACACATCCCTTTATTTTATCCAAGTGAGGGCACTAAGGCCCAAGCTGACAGCATCAGTTATTAGGAGAGAAAGCTCTGGAATCCAGGCCTCCTGGAATTGAGGCAATTATTCACTGACTCCAGGCTTTTTAATAACAGCTCATATTTATCAAGTGTTTGCTCTAAGCCATACATATGGGATAGAAGGCACTACCAGCCCAGCAGGGATGACAGGTATTCGATGACAACTTGGAAGAGAGAGAAAAGTGGAAATAATGCAAAATCAGAGTCTCAATTGATTTCCAGCCTAGAGGATGGCCTTCTTGGAGTGGTTGGAAGGCTAAGTGCTGGGTGTTAGAGTCTCAGCTGCTGCATGGGGATAAACATGGGGTTACCTGAGGCTCTTGGAGCTTAATGGCACAAGCTAGTAGTGGCCATATTTGCTCCCAAGTCACAGAACCTTCTAGATACAGGATGACCCAGTTAGTATATGGGCAAAGAGGTAGGGTTTTTACTGGTGTCTCATATTCTGTCAGTAACAGCATGTGAACAAGTGACCTCTGGGTACGGGTCTTAAATGCTATCTGGCAGTTTCCCCAAAACCTCAACCTTAGTGTGTCCCAGTGCAAACTTTTAATGTAGAAGGAGGAGAAAGTGTGTACCTGTTTGTTTCTTTGTTTTTTAGGATGCCCTCAAAGCTGACATCTCAATACTTTGCCAGAGCAGAGTCTTTATTCCTGTATGCTGCCTACCAAGGCCTTCCTCTCGTTAGCTGCAATGCTCGCCTTCCTGACATTAATGAGTGCTCCCCCAGAGACACAGTGGAGGTTCAGGACAGCCAGCACAGGCAGACAAAACACCTTGCACTTGTACAATGGCTCTCTGGTGCACAGAGCACCTTCTCATCTGTTATCATTTACCAGCCTCATGGGGCTGGCGCCCTCTTCTTTCATCTTCATGGGAGGCAACTGAAGGCCAAGATCCCATAGCTACCAGGATACCTGCAGAGGCAGCCATCCCCTCATTCTCTTTTCTTCTTTTCATTGTTTATTTGGCTGCATCGGATCTTAGTTACAGCACACAGGACCTTTGATCTTTGTTGCCACTGCAACATCTTTTTAGCTGCGTCCCAGGAACTCTTTTGTTTGCGTCATGTGGATCTAGTTCCCTGACCAGATATGAAACCCAGGTCCCCTGCACTGGAGCGGGGATGTCTTGGTCCTCCAGGGAAGTCCCTTCATTCTCTCTTCTGCTCTAGATGTCACTTTGTCAAGGAGGTTTTCTCTACTCATTCCTCAAACCATAGCTCCTGCATCACTTGCTTACTCTGTATGTACTTCACTTTATATTACATGTATATTGCTTGTCTGTTTCCCTTACTACTGTTGATGGAAGAGTAGCCGCATTGTCTGTTTACCAATCGCCAGCGGCAGGAGCAGGCATTAGTAAATAGTTGTCAGCAGTGATTGAGAAGTTCTGATCACTCCTGGGTCCAATGTCCCTCCCTGCCAGTGGGCACTCTGTTGTGGTTTGGGGAAGGACCAGAGAACAGATAACCTTACAAGATCGCAGAACTCAATCCCAGAGGATGCCCGAGGGCTAGCCTTCTGCCCAGGTTGGTGAATTTGGGACTTTATGAGCCCAATCGTCGGCCGCTTCCTAAGGGCCTAGTTTTTTTTTTTTTTTTTAACCAATTTGATCCGCAATCAATGGTGAGAAATTAAATGGATCGGGCTAAGTAGATTGAGCAAAATAGACATCTGCCAGGGCCGAGGAATGAGCAATCTGTTGGTAATATTTCCGCTGAAATTTGGCATCTACTTAGCATTGTACACCATTTGCACCTCGGGAAATGCCTTTTACATCCCTTCCCCTCCTCTGTCCTTCGGGTTAAAAACAACAAAAACCAGTGTAAATGAAAGATTAGAAAATTGTGGTATATAAAAAAAAAAGAAAATCCTTCCTATATCTTCACTTAGCACTTTAGCGGCTTCAGCAAACGGCACAAACTAGCCTTCAGGGGGCTCGTGAGCGTCCTGCTAAGGGAGTGAGGAGCCGGAGCCGGCGGGCGGGCAAGCTGGAAGCTGGGCCCCGGAGGCCGCTGCCGCGCTCCCCTCTCGACGGGCCCGCGGCCCGCGCAGCTGGAGGCGGCTCTCCGGGCCTCGCTTCCTGATCCCACACGAGGCTAAAAAAGAACGCGCACAACTTTTTATTTTTTTGGTCCCCCTTCTTGCGAAAAGCTCGCGTAACGAGCTCGCCCGAGTAACCGCTCCGGGGGCGGCCCGGGGGACGCGGGCATCCGCCGCCCCGAGAACCGCGCGGCCCAGGCCGCCTGTCGGGGGGACCCAGTCGGAGCGCCGCGCTCTGGGCTGCGGGTATCGGGCGACCGGGGCGGGGCTGGGGGCCGGCGTGGGCGGGCCCGGTGGCGTGGGCCGGGCGGGGCGGCGTGGGTGGGGCCGGGCCCCGCGGGGAGGGGGCCGCGGCGGCGCTTGCGCAGAGCACTTCCTTGTTTGTCCCCGTGACTGTCGCGGCAGCGCCGCCCGCCCGCCGGCCGTCCGCCCGCCCGCTGGAGCGTGTGCTCAGTCAGTCGGTGTCCGCGCTGCCGCCTGTCAGAGCGTGTGAGCAGGCAGCGCCGGCCCGCCGCGACTTGCCCGGCCCCGGGCGCCCCCCTCCCGGTCCCCAGCGAAGCGCCCCGCCAGGCCTCCTCCCCCGTGGCCGGGCATGAGCAGAGGGAGGCGGGTCGCCGAGAGCCCCCAGCCTCGCGCGCCGCTCGGAGTTTGAAGGGCCCCGCGCCGATCGCTGATCGGGGCCACCGCCGCCTCCTTTCTCGCCCGCCAGAGCTTTCTCCCGCTGCCGCCGGGATAGCAGCCGCGCCGAGCCGGGCGGCGGGTGGCGGGCTGTGCGCGGGGTTCGTTCATGAGCCGCCGGCCGGCCCGCGGCCCCTGGAGCCTGCGCCGTAACTCACCCCCCGCCTTCGCTTGTGTTTCGCCCCCTCCCCCGGCAGGATGCCGGACCAGATCTCCGTCTCCGAGTTCATCGCCGAGACCACCGAGGACTACAACTCGCCCACCACGTCCAGCTTCACTACGCGGCTGCACAACTGCAGGAACACCGTCACGCTGCTGGAGGAGGTAGGTTGGGGCCGGTGCTCTCCGCGCGCAGCTCTTCGGGGACCCCGGCCCGCCCGCCGGGACGCCTCGCTGCCTGCGCTCGCGGCCGCTGCCTCGCCGTTGGATTGCGTCGATTTCCGAGCTGGGGAGGAAGGGGATGTATGGGGCCTGGGGGAGCCACACCCCCCTGCGGGACCCCTTCCAGCCCACCCGCGGCCACGTGATGGACGGGGGTCATCGGATGTGCAGCCCCCCAGGTCTGTCCCCAACCCCGCCCCGCCCCCCCCGAGGCTGGAGGAAGGGAGAGGATTGAACAGGCTGTGGACAGCCCTAAGAAGAGGGAAGTCCTCTCCCTGGCTTGAGCCCTTCTGGGCGCTTTCCACATCACCCTGACCCTCTCGTAACACGCCAAGCAGACGGTATCAGGCCTCTGAGGGCAGAGGGAGGCAAAGCAACGTGCCCAAGGTCACCAGCAAGGGACTGGGAGATGTCAAGTCCTCTCCCTGGCTTGAGCCTTCTGGGCGCTTTCCACATCACCCTGACCCTCTCGTAACACGCCAAGCAGACGGTATCAGGCCTCTGAGGGCAGAGGGAGGCAAAGCAACGTGCCCAAGGTCACCAGCAAGGGACTGGGAGATGTCAGTTAGTTAATGCACCTCTCCACGGCCCAGCTTGGCTAGGCAGGCTGAGCTGCATCGGCTAGGACTGGTGGAAAAACCCCAGAGGAATGAGAGGGAGCTCTGGCCGGGACTGCCTCCACCCCGGGATTCCTCCTCCTCTCTTGTCCTAAAGCCCTGGATGGAAAGAGCTATCTCTGCAGACTGGTCCCCACCCGGCTCCCCTGGGCAGCTGGTTTGGTAGAGTCAGGCTGCTGCGCCAGGAGGACCTGCCCGCAGGGCACTCATAAGCTGTGAATGGAGCCCAGAGGCCGATCCTGCCCCAAGGACCTGGGAGACAGGAAGAAAGGAGGCCTAAGGTGCAGAAAGAATCGCTCCTCTTATCTAGGTTTCCAGGGAAAGCTTGTGGGTACCTCCGACAGCCTCAAGAACTTAGCAATTTCCTTTAAAATTTTAGGTGCATTAGTGATAGGGCCGAGTGGGTACATAAGGAGGAATCTGCAAGCCTGTGAGCTGGGAAGCCTCTGAACCTCCTCAAAAATGGGATATTTGCCCTGGAACTCTGCCCCATATGTAAGTGCCATAAAGTGCCACTCCCTTCTCAACCCAAAAAAAGATAGCACTGGAGGAAGTTAAGAAGGCAGATCGTTTTCCCTGGGTGGATTCTTCTGTGGTTGTTTTATTTGAGGTTTAGGGGAGCTCTTTCTGATCTAAGCTCCCCAAGGCTCCTCCTCTGTAATACTAAGAAGCTTGGGCTTCTGTGAGGAGACTACTCTTGATGCAGGCTGTGATGCTTGTTCCTGGGCCAGGTTACACGCAGAACTATGCATGTATTCAGAAGCACCGGGGTCCTACATTTTAGGAGGGGAGAGGTTTCTGCTAGTGCTGGGTCCTGTTTTGCCGATCTGATGCTGCAAATGGTCTGAATGTTTTATGCCAGTTGAGGTTGCTTCTGGATTCTCTCTGAAGTTAATGTTGGGTTATTGAACTGAATTTTGAAATTCAGTTGGAGAAGCACCATCTAACTAGGTTTGTTTGAAAGCCAGAGGTAAATGACTCTCTTTTCTTTGTTGTGGTTTTGTTTCTGTCAACTATCTTGTCTGTTGAACCAGCCTGATGCTTGGTGTCTGGGATTAAGTGGACTTGCCAGGCATTCCTTCCTTAATTGTGATGAATCGAAACATGCTGATATGGCAGCAGTTTGCACCCTTTTTCTGTACTTACTGTATATGCTTCTAAAGGACGTGACATTGGTTAAACTGAGGGGCTATTTTCCTTCTAGATAAGTCCTTCAGGGCCTGCTGATGGAGCTGTCAATTATTTTAACATTTCCTTTCTGCACATTCAGATAATGTTACTGTATTCTGTTTGTGTGGGGTGTGATAAGGGTAAGTATATAGTTGGTGATGCTGTTTGTAGGGGTATGTGCCCATACTATGTGGCCACACTGGAGGATAGGGTTAGTGTTTTTAAATTATATGCAGCTGCTCTGGATCTGTTTGAGGTTACTAAATTTAAAAGCAAATGCAACTGATGTATTTTTTGGTGGGCCATGCTGTTTTGCAAGGTTGGGTAGAAAAACAGACCCAGTCCTATTACCAACCTGGTCACCTATGAACTTGAGAAGGAATTGGAACCAGGCTAGAAATTCAAAAGTGTCATGTTAGAGTACGTTGGTAATACTCAGGTTCTCAAAAATACAGTAGTGATTGTTTCATCAAGAGCGGCACAATAATTTTGTAACTTTTTTCTGACTTTAGTACAGCCCTAGCCAAGAAGTCATTGTCCTCAGTCTCCATCTTTTAACTTCCTTTAAAAATTTTTTTTAAATTTATTATTATTTATTGTTGGCTGTGAATAGGCTTTCTTACTCGTGGCGAGTGAGGGCTACTCTTTGTCGAGGTCCTCAGGACGGGGTTCTCATTGTGGTGGCTTCTCTTGTGGAGCGTGGGCTCGAGAGTGCTTGGGGTTCAGTAGTTGTGGCATTCGGGCTTAGTTGCTCCATGGCATGTGGACTCCTCCTGGACCAAGGATTGAACCTGTGTTCTCTGTGTTGGCAGGCGGATTCTTAACCACTGGACCACCAGGCAAGTCCATCTTTTAACTCTCGAACTGAATTCCATGAGGTTGGATTCAGAGTGATTGTCTTTAGCCTAAATGTGCAATATGCCTTGTAGTTTCTTAATTGATAGATAACTACCACGGTTGAACTTTTAATGCCACCCCCCCAAAGCTTATATGTATAAAGGAGGTACATTTATAAATATCTTACGTGGATCAGCATTCAGTTCTCAAAAATTATGGGGCTTAAGGTTATTACCCTCAAAATATAAGGAAAAGTTTTGGGGCAAACCACAAATTCTTGTTGGCATAGGCTTCACAAGTGAAATAGGTGGAAACTTGAAGACTGCTGTTTGGGTTATCTTGTGGTTATTCTTAGGAAGAAAAATTTTGGGTACTTTTTTGGTGATGTGGAAACTCAGGAGTAGGAATTAATTTGGGCAGCTTGGAATTTTTTAAAAAATATTTTTCTGTTCTAGCAATTGTCTTCCTATTTATTTATGGACTGTTTTGCTCTTTGAATTCCAACGTAACATGCCTTAATGTCACGTAAAAAATTGTGTTAGATCTCCTAATTTGGAACCCCAGATTAACCCACACTCTCTCTTTTGGTTTGTCCTCTTGGCAAAGAGTTCTGTGCTTTGCAGATGTTGCTGCTTTTATTTTAACCTATCACTGATGAGCACTTTAGGAACTGAGTCAGACATACGTGGTTAAAAAAAAAGAAAGAAAAGAATTTACTTCTAGGCGTCAACTCTGGGAGCAAAGGGTCCCCCATGATTCTGGAAGTCATGGCGTGGCTGGCACAGAATGAGTGGCTGCTTTTGAGAGGCAAGAGTGGATGGGCTGCCAAGGTTTCATGCTGGTGTGTGAGTGTTTTCCAAGCAAAAAGCCAGTGTTTTGCTTATTCAGCAACCAAAGCACACTGACGTGTGCCATTTTACTCGTGACCGTTTGGAAATTGTGAGTAAATGAGTAGGAGAAGGCTAAGCTTTCCCAGGAAGGGAGCAAGCACCGTCGAGGGAGACAAAAGGAGAGGCTCTTTGTTTAGAGGCTTAGGTTGTTGCATACATAATGTTGGCTGAAAGGGAGAGTCCAGTATGGTATGTGAAGGTCAGCTCGGTTATTGATTCAGTAGTGTTGGCCCAGCACTTTTATCTTTGGTGACGATGGAGGAGGCATGTTCTGCCCATTCATTAAGCAGCTAGCTGCTTGGTACCAAGACTTCGAAGACACACAGCATGCCTGAGAACACTCCACCCTTACAGAGGCTTTATGGAGGAGAAACAATTGTTAGCCCCATTTTACAGGGAAGAAAACTGAGGCCTAGCGAGATGAAGTGATTTGTCTCCAAGATCAGATGGCTAGTGAGTGAGTGGTGTTAATGATGAACTCTGTTGCGGCTCAGTTGCTTCAGTTGTGTCTGAGTCTTTTCAACACTATGGACTGCAGCCTGCCAGGCTCCTCTGTCCATGGGATTCTCCAGGCAAGAATACTGGAGTGGATTGCCATGCTCTCCTCCAGGGAATTTTCCCAGTCCAGGGATCGAACCTGCCTCTCCTGCATTGGCAGGCAAGTTCTTCACCACTAGAGCCATCTGGGAAACCCCTAAGTGGATTTAGGAAGCCCTTAAATAGATAGTTAAGACTTAAAATAGATATTCTAAATGTCTTCAAAGACATACTTCAGTGGTTAGTGTTTTGTAGAAGTGTAGGAGGCTTCACTCTTACTGTCTGTTCTCGTTTTGGTACCATGAATCAGGTGTGTAAGTTCCTAGGTGGTCTGGTTTATCTTCACGTTCAAGTTCCAAGGGGTTCTTCATGTGGTTGCTGCCGTTCAGTCGCTAAGTCATGTCTGACTGTTTGCAATCCCGTGGACTGCAGCATAGCAGGCTCCCCTGTTCTTCACTGTTTCCTGGAGTTTGCTCATTTTCATGTCTGTTGAGTCAGTGATGCTATCTAACCATCTCATCCTCTGCTTACCCTTCTTCTCCTGCCCTCAATCATATCCAGCATCAAGGTCTTTTCCAGTGAGTCAGCTCTTCACATTAGGTGGCCAGAGTATTAGAGCTTTAGCTTCAACATCAGCCCCTCCAGTGAATGTTCAGGATTGATTTCCTTTGGGACTGACTGGTTTGATCTCCTTGCCGTCCAAGAGACTTTGTAGAGTCTTCCCCAGCACAAAACATCAACTCTTTAACACTTAGCCTCCTTTTTGTTCCAACTTTCACATCCATACATGACTACTGGAAAAAAATCATAGCTTTGACTATACAGACCTTCATCAGCGAAGTGATGTCTCTGCTTTTCAATATGCTGTTTAGGTTTGTCATAGCTTTCCTTCCAAAGAGCAAGCATCTTTTAATTTCATGGCTGCAGTCACTGTCTGCAGTGATTTTGGTGCCCAAGAAAATAACTCTCACTTCCACTTTCCCCCCTTCTATTTGCCATCTAGTAATGGGACTGGATGCCATTATCTTGCTTAGTTTTTATTGTTGAGTTTCACATCAGCTTTTTCACTCTCCTCTTTCACCCTCATCAAGAGGCTGTTCAGTTCCTCTTCAGTTTCAGCCATTAGAATGGTATTATCTGCATATCTGAGGTTATTGATACTTCTCCTGGCAATCTTGATTTCAACTTGTGCTTCATCCAACCCGGCATTTCTCATGATGTACTCTACAAAGAAGCTAAACCAGCAGGGTGATAATATACAGCCTTGATGTACTCCTTTCCCAATTTAGAACCAGTGTGTTGTTCCATGTCTGGTTCTGTTACTTCTTGACCTGCATAGAGGTTTCTCAGGAGGCAGGTAAGATCAGTTGTGATCTTAAAGGAAAAATAAGTCTCAGGAAAGGTTTAGATAAAACCAAGACTGGTCCTGTGCATTGCTTAAGTTCAAGAAAAAGTGCTTTCTTTGTCCCTGAGTTCTTGAAGATGAGACAACAAAAGGTGAACAAGTCTCCTGAAGCCGCCGTCCCAGGCAGAATTCTGGGCTCTGTGGCTCCCCGCTCAGTGCGGAGGATGTAGGGTGAGTTTTCTCTGGACTTTACCAGATAAGGCCAGTGAATGAAGAATACATTTGCCTGCAGAAGCAAAGAGAGAAGGCTACTTCCTTTCTGTAACAGAACTCACGCTCTTTCTAAACAGAGCTCAGACCCATTAGTGAGCTAGTCTAAGCTTAATGCTGTTTGCCTTTTTTATACATAAATAAAGAAACATTTTTACCATCTAATAAAACCCCTGTCTGACAGTTTTTTTATTATTCTTTTACATATGAATAAACCTCGGTGCAGACTTAGCAGTAGCAGGCTTCCCTGGTGGGTCAGCTGAGAAGAATATGCCTGCCAATGCAGGAGACACAAGAGGCATGGGTTAGATCCCTGGGTTGGGAAGATCCCTTGGGGAAGGAAATGGGAACCCACTCCAGTATGCTTGCCTAGAAAATTCTGTGGACAGAAGGTCCTGCCTGGCTACAGCCCACGGGGTCGCAAAGAGTCAGACACGACTTAACGGCTAAACCACAAACCACCGCTCGGAGAGGTAAAATGCCTTATGCAAAGTTGCACAGTAATGGATGCTCTGAATGTAAGATCTCAGTATCTGAAAGCCTTTGTGTTTCACCTGTAGTTCACTCTTTTGTGTTTCCTGTCTGTTGTGGGTTTGTTTTTGTTTTTTTTTCTGTCTCGTAAATATCTGCGGATTATTTTTCTTATCTTCACTTGATTTCTAGTTCCAGGGAGGAGACAGTTTTGGGTAGAGAAGAAAAGGGGGTGTGCTCTGTGTCTCTCTTCTTCTGAGACCTCTTGTTGGACGTCTCTCGAAGTCTCTGCCTTTGGTCCTCAGAGACGGCGCTGCCAGCCACCCTGCCTGGCTGAGCGGAAGTGGACAAGGCCCTGTGGTTTCCAGCTCCACCCTGGCATACTTACGGGACTGTCGCCCAACCTGTCCTTGCCCGTGAGCTGCCCACAGCCCTGGCTGAAGAACCTGTAGCTCTGGGTGGAGTTGCTGCAGGGCTCCATGGCCGGCTGCCTTCTGGCTTCCTGCCCGTCCCAGCCCTGCCTTTGGGCCGGCTGCTGGCAACTCTGGGCATCAGAGCTGACGGGGCCTGGGAGAGAATGGAGGCTGGTGCTCACCAGCCCAGGAACCTGGTCTCTGAGGGGCCCGGAAAGTCACGATGTGGGTCCAGTGGCCCAGAAGAATGAATGGACACCACCTCTCACAGCGTGGTTCAGCATCTTTCTCATGCCAGTCATCTTTGATTTTGGCTGAGATAGGTCAGGTCGGTGGTGTCACACTGATATCTCCTGCTGATCAGATACTTGGATCGCCAGTTACAGATTCCTAAAATTGGAAAGCAAAAGGTTCTCTCATTCTCATGATTGGTTTGCTTGCAGAACCTTCGAGTTCTGTATTCCTATGGGAGAAAGCTCATGAAGGAAAAGGACCCACACAGATCTGGTTCAGCCCTACTGTTTTCAGAGGTGGGGACCGAGGCCTGAAGATGGGAAGGAAGTGGGGTGAGGATTTCGGTTCCCGTCTCTAGACTCCCAGTCCAGGCTCTCTGCACTCTGTTCTCACAGAGGTCTACGGAGGCTGTTTACTCACGGGGTGGAGGGGTAGGGGTGGTGAGCCTGGGGCTTGTCCAGTGCCCTTCCCTCGAACGTGCTTAAGGCAGGAGGTGGAGAGTGAGCCTGAGTTAAGGAGCCTCGATCTTGCTGGCTGGTCTGCCGGCAAGTCCTGGTCTCACATCACGTGCCCAGTGAGGCCACGGCGGCCCTCCTTGATGTGGGGCTCGGAAGCTCTCATTAGATGCCTTTGTGGTGTTGGATGTTCAGACGCTACGCAGACCTTTGCATTTGTGTCTGGGCGTCAAAAGGAGCCTCAGAGAGGTGGTTTCCATTTATGTAACCTAGTCATTTGAAGACTGGAGGCAGACCTTGGCCTCGGCCCTTCCCGCATGTATTATCTAAACATGAATAAGCGATGGGCTTGATGGGGATCGCTCGGCAGCTCAGCCTCGGTCTCCTTGTTTGATGAATAAAAGAAGTATTAAAGGGGAGAATGCACGTGCGACACCCATCCGGTGACTTCACTTCTGGTAAAATGTGCACTCCAGGGGCTGCCCTGCCACATTAGTCAGCCTTCCTCCCATGGGGCGGGGCTCAAGGAGGTGGGAGGCATTCCTTGTGGGGAGCCGGGCAGAGTTCTCACCACTGTAGACCGGCAGGTGTCACTTGGGTCAACAGGAGGACAAAGTTCCCTTGCCAGGGTTAATTGCAGCCCTGTCATCTCCTCGTGTGTGTCAGCCGAGTCCCTGAACCTTCTTGCATCTTCATGTGCTGCCTCTTAACCTGTTGGTGTATGCGAAGCGCTCGGAGCCCAGCCTGGTGTGGCGAGTACTCTGTGAATGATTGTTTTCACTGTCTCACCATCCTCGCTGTTTAGTATTATTGGGTTGGACCCTTGAACCTGTAGGAGGAGAGGATGAGAGGACGAGACCCCTTTCCGCAGAGGATGGGTGAGGTCAGTGATAGGGCCGGCTGTGTGCCTCAGAGGTCCCTGAAGGTGGGGGTGCAGACGGCCACTGGGCGGTCATGGTCAGAGCCAGCTTGATCTGAAATAGAGTACCTGCTCAGTTTCACCATGTCCGCAGCCTTTGCCGGCACTGCTCTGAAGTAAGAGGACCGGTGACCAGTGCTGCCTCCTCGGACCCGGGCCAGCCTCTCGGGCTCTGCAGGCGCTGTCTCGCTGTCCGGGCTTCCTTGGGTTGCTGCTGTTTCTTTATTTCCTTCTCCCAGCGTCCTCCTGCCACATACCCTCCATCAGTGCATCAAAGCTGGGGCAGTTGTCCCTTTTGATTTTCCCTGGGGCTTTGCAGTAACCAGTCGCTTTCTCTGTTCCATAATAAACGCAGGTATTGGGTTTGGGTCGTTTGTGGGGAGGCGCTGGGGAACCGTTTCTGCCCTGGCCCCAGGAGGACAGAGCGTGGCAGCTCAGTTGTTTGCTTTCCTGATTACAGCTTGAAGCACTGAGACCACAAGGAATTCTATTTTGGTTTGGAGGCAGGCGCCTTCAAAGGAAAGGATCTATCCTTGAATTTGCATTTCTGTGTGCCTCGTAACTTCTTTTCAGCCTCAGTAAGATGCATTTGCATGATCTCTGGGGCAGGGCTTAGGTCAGACCTGGACGCCCATGACCCTGCCTGGTCTAACAGAATAACAGTTCACGGTGGGCTCTCCCCACCCAGAGCTCATTCTGAGCAGCCCAGGGTCTCAGTGTGCTTAGAGTTCTCTTACATAAGAACTGAATTTTAATGTTAAGGCCATGGTATGATTTTCCCCCAAGAATTGGAATATGTGTGCCTTTGTTAAGACAGCACCCAGAAGCTAGGAAAACAGTCAGAGCCACCTGTCCCAGGGAGGTGAAGCCCTAAAGATGATTGCATTGCATGTAGCCACTATTCTAAAAAGCAGAGTTGGCCAAGTCCAGCCAGACCATCTCTTTCCCCGCCAGATGTGATTTGGATGGAGAAAAATACAGGTTCTTCCAAGCCGGTTCTGTTATCAGTAGAGCCTGGGTACCTTGCCTTTGTGTAGCATTGTGCTCAGGGACTTGGGGGAGGACAGCCATGTCCCCCCAGCGTCCTGTATTACTATATTACACCTTTGGCAGACCTGGTAAAGTTCTTGGAGACCATCTATTTAGCCCCTGCTTTCCACAGATGAAGAAGCGGAGGCCTAGAAAAACCCAGGCATGTTAGGTTCTTTTGTTGGAAGTAACAGGCTCTGCCTCCCCCTACAAAACAGAATACAGCCTGTCCAGGCAAAGTGAGGGTTGATTGTAAGGACTCATAGGGGTATTTTATAGAACATGAGGGTCCAGAATGGTGGGAAATGAAATATTCTCCTGAGCAGATGATAGAGAGGGGACATCTCTGGCTCCAGTGCCCTCACCAGCTAAGTCTCTGTGCCTGGTGGGGACACCTGGGATCGGGGTGGATCAGATTGGCGCAGTGGGGGTCAGAAGACCACCGCTAGTGCAGTCAGCTTTGTTGGGAGGGTGGGGCTACCTGACGGAGTGCAGGTGTGATGGTGGTCCTCCGAGCAGGGTTAGGGACTAGGGAAGCACCTTCTCCATACCGGATCACACAGGGGGATGGGCCTGGGATCCCATCTTCTGGTCCCATCGCCCTCCATTGGAGCGAGAGCCGGTTGGAGACATCGGTACCTCGCAGGGTGGTCCTAAGAACTGGTGCGAGAGGGAAGGCAGCCACGTGCCTTGCACGGCGCCCTGGGGATGTTAGTTCTCTGCCCTTCCTTCTGCAAGTCTCGCCTCCCCATGACCCCTCTGTTCTGTATTCACTTGGGACACTCTGACGGGCTGTGGTCAGGGCACCAAGCTGCCTGGTTGTAGCTTTCCTGGTGTGGTCAAGAAAGACCAACATTCCACACAGGGTGTGGGCAGAGTAGGAACACCCCACCACTGTTTCAACCCACAGCGATGACATGGTGCTCAGAAGTCACCTCCCATGGACCCAGGACGTTTGGGAGCCGCTGGGCCGCTAAGGAGTGTCCTGGTCTGACTGCCTCCTCCCAGTGTTGGATAACAAACCACTTAAGGTCTGACAAGGACCACAGCTTTCCTTCCATCCAGTGGCTTCACTGACCAGTTTACACACCAACTAAAATTCGAGTGTCTTGCTGTTTTGAAATGTGGGGAGTCTTCCTTTATGTTTCATTAATCACTTTTTTATTAAAAAAAATGCAACCCATTTCCTTTTCCCTGTGATGTTTATTCACATTACTAGCGCTTAACATAAAATTAGATACTCCTAATTTCCAGGAGGTGCAAATCAAAGTAAGCGTTCACAGCTGGCCCAGCAGCTGCTGCTGCTTTAATAATAGTAATATTTTTCGTAGCAATGCAAGTGAAGGCGCTGCCTCCCAGTAAATAAATTGATGCCAAGGCAAAGAGTGCTGTCACTGCCCAAGGCTTGCATGTTTTGAGTGAAAGATGAACAAATCCTGAATCTGCCAACACTGCAATTAGCACCTGCTCTGTGCTAGGTGCGTTACACACATCATGTCACTTAATCCCTCCAACAGCTCTGTGGGCTGGGTGCTGTTGCCCCAATTTACAGATGATGAGCTCGGCCGAGAAAGGATTCAGGTCAGTCCATCCTCTTCTCCCTCAGACTTATCCTCAAGACAAAAGGCTTTATATTGTGAATGGGACACTAATGAAATAGAACCATCAGGAAATGCATGTGATATTTTAGGTTAGAGTTGAATAATAACTCCCTGGGCTTTCCTGGTGGCTCAGTGGTAAAGAATCCGCCTGTCAATGCAGGAGACACGGGTTTGATCCCGCGTCTGGGAGGATCCCACATGCAACCAAGTCCGTGTGTCGCAACTATTGAGCCTGTGCTCTAGAACCTGGGAGCCTCAACTACTAAAGCCCATGTGCCCTGGAGCCCGTGCTCCGTGACAAGAGGAGCCACTGCAGTGAGAAGCCCGTGCGCTACAGCAAAGAGTAGCCCTAGAGCGACAAGGAAGACCCAGCCCAGCCAGGAATAAGTAAATGAAATTAGATGTGTATAGACATGAAGAGCTTCCTGACAAGGTATTACGTATCAACTGCATGGCCCCGGGAGTCACATTTTCATCCTCCAGTTGGCTAATTGAATTATATACTTACTCATGGTCACACATGTATTCCCTCTTAGTAGATTATAAGTACCTTGAGGCCAGGGATACCCTTCTACTCCCCCCCCCGCCTTTCTTTTTTCACCTACTAGGCACTCAGAAATTAGATGAAATTGCATTTGATTTTTAATTGTTGAGGGCTGATCTGGTAAAAGTTTTCCAAGTACTTCTGTTCATCTCTCTGGACTTCAGTTGTATGCCTACCAGCTGCATAGAGCAACTGGGAAAAACCCTCAATTGCTAAATTTCCTGGAGGTCTTGCCACAGATACATGGCCGAACTGGATGCCATGCTGAATTTTTGGTCTGGCCTCTTGGTGTCTGCAACCTGCAGTCTTTCAGTAGGTTTGCAATTTCCTGAACATTGATAACTCTCACTTGTTGAGTCGCAGCTCTGTATTCAGTACAGAAATAACTGTAGGTGCAATTTCTAAGCCTCATGCCACCCAGCTAATAAAAAATGGAGCCTGGAATCACACCCAGGTGTGTGGGGCTGCATAGCCCACACCGTTCCACCTCCAGCCAGCCTTACTTTGTGGTGATTTAGCTGCGCAGTGCCAGGAAACAGAAGAAAGGTTAGTGTTGACTTCCTTAGTGGAAACAAACACAAGACCTGCATCCTCCACTGGAAGAGAAAGCTTTTCCTGACGCTGGGTTTGTTTCCTTAAGTAGAATGGGAGGCATTAAAATTCAGGTAATTCACATCCATCTTCGGGTGCAGCCAGTTTGTGGTGTGGTATGGAGGGACTGCCGAGAGGACTGCTATTTTCAAGAAGAGCTGACCTCTCTAATTTTCCTTTACAAACGTGAAAGTCGTGATGGAAGGCAGCTGTGCTGTGCGCTTACTCTCCAGCGTTTCTGTGCCCCGTAATGACCGCTCACATCGGGCTTTTGTATGCATTGTCTCGTTTCATCCACGGTACTTGGTAAGGCAACAAGCCTCCTTTTCCTCTTTGGCAGTTGAGGAAACGGGGCTCAAAAAGTTGAAGTGACTTGTCAGGGGCCGCAGGACTGCGAGGTAGCGCGATGAAGCTCGAGGTCAGTTCTGCCTTCTAGTCTTGTGTTATGTCCCCCTCCACCTCCCCCCGTGCCCCCAAATAGCTCCCAGCTTAAACAGACCGACCTATGGGAGGTTTTGTCAAGTGCTTTTTAACGTAAATAATACGCTTTGACTTTAAGCACAGTTTTATTGGACAGTTACATAATACTTTGCATTATTAGATTCCTCCCCATATGTAGTCTCTCTTTTGTAGTCTCTTTTTCCCTTAGTAGCTCGGTCCTTCAAATGGCTTTTTACTTTGGGCATGTTTCTGTTTTAGGTTGTTGGTTTGTGACTTCTACACATTCCATCCAGTGGCTTCACTGACCAGTTTACACACCAACTAAAATTCGAGTGTCTTGCTGTTTTGAAATGTGGGGAGTCTTCCTTTATGTTTCATTAATCACTTTTTTATTAAAAAAAATGCAACCCATTTCCTTTTCCCTGTGATGTTTATTCACATTACTAGCGCTTAACATAAAATTAGATACTCCTAATTTCCAGGAGGTGCAAATCAAAGTAAGCGTTCACAGCTGGCCCAGCAGCTGCTGCTGCTTTAATAATAGTAATATTTTTCGTAGCAATGCAAGTGAAGGCGCTGCCTCCCAGTAAATAAATTGATGCCAAGGCAAAGAGTGCTGTCACTGCCCAAGGCTTGCATGTTTTGAGTGAAAGATGAACAAATCCTGAATCTGCCAACACTGCAATTAGCACCTGCTCTGTGCTAGGTGCGTTACACACATCATGTCACTTAATCCCTCCAACAGCTCTGTGGGCTGGGTGCTGTTGCCCCAATTTACAGATGATGAGCTCGGCCGAGAAAGGATTCAGGTCAGTCCATCCTCTTCTCCCTCAGACTTATCCTCAAGACAAAAGGCTTTATATTGTGAATGGGACACTAATGAAATAGAACCATCAGGAAATGCATGTGATATTTTAGGTTAGAGTTGAATAATAACTCCCTGGGCTTTCCTGGTGGCTCAGTGGTAAAGAATCCGCCTGTCAATGCAGGAGACACGGGTTTGATCCCGCGTCTGGGAGGATCCCACATGCAACCAAGTCCGTGTGTCGCAACTATTGAGCCTGTGCTCTAGAACCTGGGAGCCTCAACTACTAAAGCCCATGTGCCCTGGAGCCCGTGCTCCGTGACAAGAGGAGCCACTGCAGTGAGAAGCCCGTGCGCTACAGCAAAGAGTAGCCCTAGAGCGACAAGGAAGACCCAGCCCAGCCAGGAATAAGTAAATGAAATTAGATGTGTATAGACATGAAGAGCTTCCTGACAAGGTATTACGTATCAACTGCATGGCCCCGGGAGTCACATTTTCATCCTCCAGTTGGCTAATTGAATTATATACTTACTCATGGTCACACATGTATTCCCTCTTAGTAGATTATAAGTACCTTGAGGCCAGGGATACCCTTCTACTCCCCCCCCCGCCCTTTCTTTTTTCACCTACTAGGCACTCAGAAATTAGATGAAATTGCATTTGATTTTTAATTGTTGAGGGCTGATCTGGTAAAAGTTTTCCAAGTACTTCTGTTCATCTCTCTGGACTTCAGTTGTATGCCTACCAGCTGCATAGAGCAACTGGGAAAAACCCTCAATTGCTAAATTTCCTGGAGGTCTTGCCACAGATACATGGCCGAACTGGATGCCATGCTGAATTTTTGGTCTGGCCTCTTGGTGTCTGCAACCTGCAGTCTTTCAGTAGGTTTGCAATTTCCTGAACATTGATAACTCTCACTTGTTGAGTCGCAGCTCTGTATTCAGTACAGAAATAACTGTAGGTGCAATTTCTAAGCCTCATGCCACCCAGCTAATAAAAAATGGAGCCTGGAATCACACCCAGGTGTGTGGGGCTGCATAGCCCACACCGTTCCACCTCCAGCCAGCCTTACTTTGTGGTGATTTAGCTGCGCAGTGCCAGGAAACAGAAGAAAGGTTAGTGTTGACTTCCTTAGTGGAAACAAACACAAGACCTGCATCCTCCACTGGAAGAGAAAGCTTTTCCTGACGCTGGGTTTGTTTCCTTAAGTAGAATGGGAGGCATTAAAATTCAGGTAATTCACATCCATCTTCGGGTGCAGCCAGTTTGTGGTGTGGTATGGAGGGACTGCCGAGAGGACTGCTATTTTCAAGAAGAGCTGACCTCTCTAATTTTCCTTTACAAACGTGAAAGTCGTGATGGAAGGCAGCTGTGCTGTGCGCTTACTCTCCAGCGTTTCTGTGCCCCGTAATGACCGCTCACATCGGGCTTTTGTATGCATTGTCTCGTTTCATCCACGGTACTTGGTAAGGCAACAAGCCTCCTTTTCCTCTTTGGCAGTTGAGGAAACGGGGCTCAAAAAGTTGAAGTGACTTGTCAGGGGCCGCAGGACTGCGAGGTAGCGCGATGAAGCTCGAGGTCAGTTCTGCCTTCTAGTCTTGTGTTATGTCCCCCTCCACCTCCCCCCGTGCCCCCCAAATAGCTCCCAGCTTAAACAGACCGACCTGTGGGAGGTTTTGTCAAGTGCTTTTTAACGTAAATAATACGCTTTGACTTTAAGCACAGTTTTATTGGACAGTTACATAATACTTTGCATTATTAGATTCCTCCCCATATGTAGTCTCTCTTTTGTAGTCTCTTTTTCCCTTAGTAGCTCGGTCCTTCAAATGGCTTTTTACTTTGGGCATGTTTCTGTTTTAGGTTGTTGGTTTGTGACTTCTACACAAATGCACAAGTAAGCAGAACAGTAGGGGCCTCCGTGTACCTGTCACCCAGATTCAACAGATCTGCTTTGGCCAGTCTTGTTTTTATCTCTATCTCCTGCCCCCCTGATTTTTTTTTTAAAGCAGTCCTAGATATTCTTTCATTTTTTCCATAAATATTTTAGTATGTGTCTCGCAAAGATATGGACAAACAGCAACAGCTTCAATGAACCACAATAAATATAAGAATCATGTCAAAAAATGAACATTTTCTCAGTATAGCATTAAATGGTATTCTGATTCCTCCAGCTGTCTGCTTTTGTTTCTGTTAATGATTTGTTCAAATCAGGATCCAAATGCAATCCATATGTTCAATTTGACTGACATATACTTAAAATGTCTTTGTGGGTAGTCCCTCTTTTTTCCCCTTCTAATTTATTTGTGGGAGAAATGAGTTGTTTGTCCCATTGAGTTTCCATAGTCTGGATAGTGTTGCTTGCATCTATCTTTCTGGTGTCATTTAACGTGTACTACAATCTGTTCTTAACATATTTCGTTCCCAGTAGCTTTTGAGAATAAAAGAAATTAAACTCCCCTTGTAGAGAACTATTAGAAAGTGAAAGTGAAGTCCTCTCAGTCGTGTCCGACTCTTTGCGACCCCATGGACTGTAGCCTCCCAGGCTCCTCCCTCCATGGGATTCTCCAGGCAAGAGTACTGGAGTGGGTTGCCGTTTCCTTCTCCAGGGGATCTTCCTCACCCAGGGATCGAACCCAGGTCTCCCTCATTCCAGGCAGACGCTTTAACCTCTGAGCCACCAGAGAAGCCCCAGAGAACTATTAGGGAGAGCACAAAAGAGTTGAACAGTCACCCATAACCTCAGAAGTTAGGGAATCACCTCTGTTGTCCCTTCAGGCTTTTCTTCAGATTCACCTGCATCCTGCTCACCTTCATTTAACACATTGAAAGCCTTTCCCCATATCGTCAAGAGGCCTTCAGTAACAGTTTATGAGGTGCATCCTTATATTAATGACCTTCCCCCCCCCCCCTCCACCAACTGAGGACTTTGTGTTTTTAAATAGTTGGCTCAGCAGTTGCCCAAGAGGACTAGTCAACCCTCTGAGGCAACTGCTTGGACTCCAAGGAGATCAAACCAAGTCAGCTCTAAAGGAAGTTAACCCTGAATACTCATTGCAAGGACTGATGCTGAAGCTGAAGCTTTGGCCACCTGATGTGAAGAACCAACTCTTTGGAAAAGATTGGGAAAGGCTGAGGGCAGGGGGAGAAGGGGGCAACAGAGGATAAGATGGTTAGATGGCATCACTGACTCAGTGGGCACAAGTTTGAGTCAACTCTGGGAGATAGTGAAGGACAGGGGAGCCTGGCGTGCTGCAGTCCATGGGGTCGCACAGTCAGACACAACTTAGCAACTGAGCAACAGCAACAGCTGGGCAGAGACAGAGCGGTGAGCGTGGGGCTGCGTCTGTCTTGTCTGCACTGGTGCTCGTAGAGTCCCAGGAGGAGAGCGATTGGGTCCAAGGCCAGGCGTGCTCGTCAGTTCCTGATACGTTTGTCATGGAGCCAGACCCTCTTCCTGCCCCCCACTGGAAGGATGGCCCGTGTCGCACAACCTCAGAGCCCCGGGCAGCCTGCGAACGAGCTTGTCTCCTCGCAGAGACAAGCCTTGAGTCAGGCCTTCACTTAAAAGTTTCTGCAGAGGGAAAGTTTAGACCTTGGGTGTGCTGTCGCCCCGCCCTGCGTGCTGATGCTCCAGAAGGGGCCTGTGAGTCTGAAGAGGAGAAGGAGCAAGTGAGGGTGTTTCCAGGCCGTCTGCAGAGCTGAGTGGGCAGGTGAGCCGAGTGCCCGTGTCCTCGAGGTCACAGGAAGTGGCAGCTCTGCCCTGTCAGCCCTCGGTGACTTCTTTGCCTTCTGGAGCCTTTCTGCCTAAGCCCTCACTTACCCTGGAGGCACGTTCGCCGAGGCCTGTGCCTCGTGGCTTCAGGAATAAGGAAACTGATTTCACTATGAAGAGGGCGGACGTGTAGAAGACAGACACAGAGTCCGTCGGACTCCTCGCCAGCCCCGGTGGTTCTCCTTCCTGCCTTGTGGCCTGGACAGTCGCACTTCCCCTGTTACCGTCACAGGCTGTTCTCCAGCTGAGAAATGCCTTTGGATCAGTGAGTATCTTTTGCACACCTAAGTACTGCCACACATGGTTGTACTTCATACATGGTTGTGAATTTGCTAGTTGGGTTGTTTCCAACTCACCACTTGGCCAAGAGGTAGCTTGCAGGGGGTGGGAGGGGAGGGTGTTTTGGAGAGAGGGACCTCTTCTCAAAGTCACGTGGGCCTCATGGGGCACCTGGGCCTTTGGAATAACCCGAGGGGAAGAAGGTGCCAAAAATAACTTAACTTGTTCTCTCTGAGAGTTGGCGCATGGTTTTTTATTTTCAGAAGCTTAGTTGTATTTTAGACTCCTTGAGTTTTCTCTGGGCTGAGAGCCCCATAACTTTGTCACGTGAATTGTTACATGACGGGTCCATAAGGTTTTCCTGGTTGACCTGGAAACTCAGCCAGGACTGTCCCTGGGCTGGTATGTTCCCAGTGCCAGAGGTTTCAGAGAGGCCCCTTCTTAAGTCTGAGCATGCCTCTGGATGTGTTGGGACACCATTTCCCCAGGGAATCTAGGCAGTGGCTTTCTGGGGCATTTTTTTGCAGTGGGACTTCAGCTTAGTGGAGACTACTTCAAGTCAAGGTTGACTCTGGGCGAGGCGTTCTGGGTTCCATGCTGGTACTCCACTGGTGATGTCTTCCAGGGTCCTTAGAGCATGTGGAACTTGAGAGGTAGTAACTTCATTTTACAGATGAGAAGACCGAGCACAGAATTGCAGGGCTTGGCCCCAACGTGCAGGCAGCGGGGGAAGCTGGAGTTTGTGTCTTTCATGGCGATTGTGGTCCTCACCCATTCGGGTCCCTTCTCTATTCTCCTTGCTTCCCCTTGGGATCCCAGGACGTTCCCCTCTGCACCTTGCACTGTCCCTGCCCTGGCTCAGGACCTGGGTCTTCTGCACTGAAGTCTGCTGGACCAAAGTCCGACTCTGCTGGAAGCCAGTCTCGCTGAGGATCCCTTTCAGTGTTAAAGCCTGACGAGGCAGCTGCCGGCCTTTCCTGGAGCTATGTGGGCCCCCTGCAGTGCGTGATGCCCTGACCTGGCATCACCGGGAGGCGGCCGGGAGGCAGCTTTAGGTGTTGGACACAGGGATACCCTCGCACTGTACGGTGTAGCTGCCTGTCTCTTCCTGTATGTCAGTTCAGTGAACCCTTAGAAAAAAAATGCCAAGTTGCCTCAGTTTCTTAAATGGTTTCTCACTGCCCCCCTTTCTCCTGTTTGTTAGTAAATGATTACATGCGTGCCTGTGTGCTCAGTCACTCAGTCCTGTCTGGTTCTTTGCAACCCCATGGACTATATAGCCCTTCAGGCTTCTCTGTCTTTGGGATTCTCCAGGCAGGAATATTGGAGTGGGTTGCCATGCCCATCCCTCTCCAGGGGATCTTCCTAATCTAAGAATCGAACCTGTGCTGCATGAGTAGGTGGGTTCTTTACCACTAGTGTTGCCTGGGAAGCCCAGATTATTACATAAATAAATGCTATTCCTGTTTCCCTTTCTGTCTCCCAAGAATCTCCTAAAGCCTGTTCATGAACCCTTGGTGCCTCAACACTGGGTACCAGGTATATGTCCAGTATTGGGCTGGGCAGTCAGGCTAAACGTGTTGCATGATTTAATCTTCGCATCAACCTCAGGATATGGATTCTCAGCTCACCCATGTTACAGATCGTGGAAACATTGGCTCGGAGAGGTGGCAGGCTCTTAACGTGTATTTTGTCATTCAATTCTTACAACAAATCCATAATGTAGTTAATACTTGGATATTCCAATGAGGAGCCTGAGGCTGGGCCGTGGGCAGTTCCCTGGCTCAGGTTAGAGCGCTGAAGGGAAAGAGCCAAGTTCAGACTGAGGTCTGTCTGGCCCCAAGGTCTCTGCCCTTCCCCGCTGTGCACTGCAGTTCTTACCCAGGATCCCACGACCGCCGCCTGGTTACGCCTCCTCTTGGCTCGGACACTGGGCGCTTCCCCACACTTACTCTCTCAAGCATGAGTAATGGAGACAAGAGCTCGACATTGTGACCCAGAGTCACGCATCCTCTGGGGTGCCCTGCGCCTTCCCGCACACCCTGTGGGTGGTGGGCGTGCTATACTCTGGAGCCTAGGGTTGGGGGGGTTAGTGTTGCTTCCTGCAGTGGTGCGTTGTGTCCCATGACTTACTGACTTAATTTGATCTGTTAGCACCCCCACAAACATGTGGCATCACTGCACTAAATGCTGCTTAAAGCAAAACAAAGCAAAATAAAACACCCACTCCATAACACTCCCATCTTAAAAAACAAAATACTAGGTAGCTTCCTGAAGGTGTTTCCACATCCCGTCGCCATGACGTAAGCAGCCTTTGGGAGTCACTGTAATCGTATAACAGCCACCATTTATTAAGCTGTTCTTTGGGCCTAGTACTGTGCTAAGTTCTTCACAGGTTTCAGATCCTTAAGACAGCTCTGCAAGGGTTTCTGCACTTGATAGGAAAGAAAGATAGGCTGAGAGAAGATCAGTAAATTCTCAGGTTACACAGCTGGTTTATGGCAGAACTGCACTTCAGAGCAGGTCTGTCTGTTCAGCTTCTGAGTGTCACACCACTTTACAGCTTGTTACAAAAAATAGATGTGGAATGAAAATTTGTAAATTCATAGTTTAAATATATATGTTATGTAGTGCATGTATATAATATATATTTTCTACATTGAGAAGGACACTATGAATATGGCAGATATTATTCATCAGATACTCAATGCCTTTCCCCTAGAAAAGTTATAGGAAGAAGGGAGCTGGAGGGATTTTCACCGCATCCAGTGTAAAGGTTCCCTGGGGAGAGGTAATTTGTGCTTACTTTTGAAGCAGCAGCCGATGCTCCCTGAGGGCCCAGCCCTGTTTGACTCTCTCATAGGATAAGTCTCTCTTGTCAGTGTGTCGCCTACTTGTCATTCCCTGGGAAATTTCCCCTTTGTGTTGCAGCCACTCTCATCTCACGACTGTGCGGGATGCTCAGAACATAGGGAATATTTGGGATCATTCCCTTCTCCATCCGCTCAACTCAGCCTTTTCTCCTTGTGTTACTTTTCGAGGACAGGACGTGGTCTTCTTGACTTCCTAACCTCCAAAGCCTGGGAACCAGGAGGATGAACGCTAGCTGGAAATGAACAGATGACCGCACGCGCATGTCTACGCGTTGAGGGGCCTTGAGGCATTTAGGCCAAAGTGACCCTTGCTCTGTGACAGGCAGAGCCGGGGGGAGGGTACTGTGTGTAGGATTGACCAGACAACGGAGAGGAAGTTTCGGACTCCTAAGAGGTCAAGGGACATCACGTAATCATGGCATTTCGGAGGCGGAAGGAGCCTTAGAGATCCCAGAGATAAACATTTTCCGGGTCATTGAGATCTCTCACCAGCCCTAAATTTGCAGCCACTGCCCACTTCCGGGCCCAGAACCGGGCAGATCTCTTTAAATTAGTGCTTTTATTGATTTCAGCACTTAACCGTTCATCGTGTTGTGTTTTATGTTTGAAGTAATTGATTCTGTTTTTTGTTGGAGCCCTGAGGTGGTTTGGGTAAGAAGGAAAAACAACTCTAAAAATTCTAGAAACTAATCAAATAGCACTCTGCCTTCAGGTGAGAGAGAACTGGATCTTATGCCAGCCCCTTGGCCACCTCTGCCCTGGCCTCTTTTCCGCCCCCTGACTCTTGTTACGTTGCCGAGGGGCCCCTTCTCTGTTTGAGAGGACCTGTGCATTTGCTGATTCTTAAAACTTACTCTCTGTCAGGACCTAGATTATCTGTCCCCATCTGTTCCTCAGCACGATCCTTTAACCACCGAGAAGGTTCCCAGTGTCTTATATTTGTGTAGCGCTTGGCAGTTTACAGAGAATTTCGGTGTCTGTTGTCTTACTTTGAGAGGTGCTGATAGGAAAGCTGGTAGGTTTTCCACCACCCCTCTTTGCAGGCTTTAAATAGCAGGAACAAAGAAGTTCCACGCCCTTGTGCACGGCCAGGTTGAGTCAGCAGAGACACTGGAGAAGGTTAGCCAGGGCGGCTGTGCACTCTACAGCTGTTTGGGGTGATGTTCTTTGAGGAGAGCCCCTCTTATCCACCTGACATCCTTCTCCAGTCGCTGCTGCTGGCCCCTCGTTGGGAACAGTTCCCGTATGAGGGCGCTTTCACTGTAGACACTTGTTTTTATTAAGTGCTTGCTGTGTTAGGTACGACTGACAGCGTCCGTTCATCGAAACCCCACAGCAGCCATTAAGGTAGGCACTGTTCATTGCCCCTTCCTAACTGTGCTGTTTGGGGAAAGTGACTTGACCCTCTCTGTGTCCTGGCACAAACTCCCTGAACCACTGGAGCATTAATGCTGCCCTACTGCACGAGGCTGTCATGTAGTGAGTGAGTGGCTGCGAGTGAAGCGTCGTAAACTCCTTGGAGAGGCTTATCCCTCAGTGCCTTGCCCCTCTTTTTTCACCCATTAAATGTGTACAGTGGGCTTAGAGAGGGTTGCTGTGAGGCTGGATGAGATAATGGCTATTAGGCACCTCATGGTCTGCATCGGTACGTAGTAAATACTAGATGCAAATGGTAGTCATAAACACCATTCCCGTGGGGAGCTGTTTCTCACCCTCTTACCTGCAGAGTAGATTACAGGATCAGAGGGTCTTGTTAGCAAGGCTGGCCCCTGGCCACTCTCTGTAGAAGACAGAATGTCTTGGTGCAAGGGAACGATGTCAGGTTGAGGGTAGGAGAAGGTTCAAAGACTGTTATAAAACCAAAGTAAATACAAGAAAATAGCTCCTTGAGAAGCCAGAAGATTCCACCAGCCTTTAGTACTTTTAATTTTCATGAGATGGAAGGAAAGCTCTCCACTACCACCTCCCTGCCCACCCAGTTCTCATTTCCTGATCTTCGTTCAGGCTGCTAAAACAAACCACCCTAGACACGTTGCCTTATCAACAACAGAAGCTTGTTTCTCACAGTTGTGGAGCCTGGAAGTCTGAGGTCAGGTGTCGTCACGGTCAGCTTCTGGTGAGAACCCTCCTCTCGGCTGTGGACAACTGTCTTTCTGCTGTGTCCTTGTGGGGGATGGGGTGAGGGGTCTCTTTTGTAAAGGCACTAACCCATTCATAAAGGCTCCACCCCCTAATACTGTCTCAATAGAAGGCTAGCCGTTCATCATCTGAATTTTGAGAGCATGCAAACACTCAGTCCATTGCAATAACATTTATTTTCTGTTAATTATCATGGACATGTTAGGACTTGATTGTTTGGGAAAGACCAGCATGCTTAATTAGTATTCAGAACTTAGCATTTCTAACAGGGGTGCTCTTGGGAGTGGATTCATTTTTATTGCCCTTGGAGACCTAACTTCTGAAAAGCCAGGGTGCGATATAGGTTAACAGTGGGGAATCAAGAGGCAAGTGGTTTGTGGGACAGATCTGGAGAACCACCACCCTCCACAGCAGGTTACCTCCTGGGTTGCTGGCCGCCACGTGGAAGAACCTCAGAGGGAGGTGTGTGTCCCAGTCTGAGGGGGCCCGCCCTGGGGTCTTTTCTTGCCTCGAGGGGACATTGGACGTGACTTGTGTGTCCAGTACAGACCACCAAGACTGCTCCCTTTCCTTTACCCCAAGGACCCTGCGTTTCTGTAGATGCAGTGGTTTCAGCTTTTCTCTTCTGAGTCGCAGCATCCCTTTTGTGATCCATGTAATTCAACGGACACGTAAAGAGTGTGAAGACAAAAGGACAGGGGTGTGGCAGACTCGGGCCTGGCAGCCACGGCTTTCAGAATGGAAATCAACAAGGAGCTGTGGAGTTAGCGCTTTCCTTCAGAAACAGCACCGCGTCGCTGAGGTGTCGGGCACTGGAGGCTTGCTGGCTGTTTTCATCTCAGAACTGCAGAGGCCTTGGGCAGAGTTCTGTAACTGCCACCAGTGGCTCTTGCATCGCCGCTTCCCTCCCCGCACCCCGCCTTCCTCTTGGTGGTTTGCTGTGAGACCTCTCGCTGCTTTTTCCCCTGGCCCAAAGTTCTCCTTCCTCTGACAGGTGCTGGAGGTGTAGACCACGGAGGAGGGCAGCGTTAGGGAAAGGCCTCCATCTGATGAGAAGAGGTGTGTCAGCATCTGTCTCTGCAGCGCGCCCAAGCCCATGCCCAAGGCAGACATCAGGGGCCCAGCACCCTCCATTTCTGTTCCTGATTGACACGCCTGTCTGTGTCTAGGCTAGAACCAGACTGAAAATCTCCATAATGACTGTCTTGCTACTTTAAATTTATACTGAGTGCTCAGTGCCTGTTTGTTTTTTATTTATTCTGGTTCTTGCAGACTTTTCTTTTTAATTGAAATATAGTTGATTTACAGTGTTTCTGCTGGACAGCAAAGTGGTTCAGTTATACATGTATATATATACACACACACACACACATCCTTTTTTAAAATACTCTTTCTCACTATGGTTTATCGCAGGCTCTAGAGCGCATGGGCTTCAGTAGTTAATGGCACATGGACTCCGTTAATTGCAGCGCCCAGGCTCTAGAACATAGGCTCAGTAGTTGTGGTGCATGGGCCCAGCTGCTCCATGGCACGTGGGATCTTCCCAGATCAGGGATTGATCCTCCACTGGCGGGCGGATTCTTTGCCACTGAACCTCCAGGGAAGGCCTGTCTGTCATTGTTACCTGATGAGTAAATTCTGGGCTCTGCGCAGTCAGATAGTTTTAGTGTAAGTGGTAGAGCTGGAACTTATTAAACTCTCTTCTCCTGACTCTGAACTTCGTTTTCCTTCCATTGCCCCCTGGACAAGGCAGCCAGAAGGGCGAGCAGATAGCCGTGGCGGCCCCTGACCTCCCAAAGCAAGGAGTCCCTCTTGGGGGGGAGGGGGGCAGCACTCTAACCACTGAACCACTTCCCTGGAGCTGGCCTGGTCAGTTACAGTTTGCAGCCAGTGTGTTTAGTCACTGGCGGCTTCTGTGTGGGTGATTCCCAACCACTCCTCCCCTGCTGCCCCAGAAGAAGATAACTGATTTTGTTTGTTTTTAAGAGCCAGTGGTTTCTTATTAGAAACACTGTGGACTTTTTCCTGTCCTGGTGCCAAATTGTGGACTTTGATAAACACAAAAGCTGTGTATCTTGTGTCTGCATCAGCTGCTTAAAAATACTAGCATCTTTGGTAACATTTTTCAAGCTCCCCACTGGGCATTTTTCAAGCCCCTTACAGTAAGAGGGAAGCTCCCCGTAATAGCCCATTTATTGCATTATTTATTTCGGTCGAGTGCTATTTAATTATTGATGTTGCACTGAAGGCTGGTTTGGCCAACATAAGTAAGCAGCTTGACTGGGGAGAGATCCTTTTGTCCCAGTGGCTGGACTAGAATCCTCAGTGCCCGGTATCCTGCAGGCTCCGCCGCCAGCCCTGAGAGTCACTTGTTGGCTTGGGTCTTGCTGAAGCCCTCCAGCTGTTTGCTTATTGAGAGATGAGAGGAGATGCTTCCCTCTACCTGGAGCTGTTTGATGGAGCAATAGTTCCTCTCAAATTGTCCTTGTCTTAACATTGTTCCAGCTGTTCTCCTGGGTCTGATGTCTGTTTCTGGTGCAGAATAAAAGTTCCCTTTCTGCCTCTCTACCTCCCTAGCATTGCTAACTCAGGATACACATAGGTTCTTTTTTTGGTTTAGTAATTAATTGAAATGAGGACTGTCTGAAAATGGTTGTTTCCCCTTGGTTGGCTATACCATGCGCCTCCCAAAATTGTGAGAGTTTGCAGCATTTCCAAATCCTTCTGTCACATCACATGATGAGTGTGGAGCCGTTCATCCAGCCTCACTCTTTGCTGTTTGGTATCTAGGAGGCAGGGGCTACACTAATGGCTCAAGCGGTTAAGAGTCCACCTGCAGTGCAAGAGACCCAGGAGCCGAGGGCTCAGTCCTCGTGTCAGGAAGATCCCCTGGAGGAGGGCGTGGCAGCCCACCCCAGTGTTCCTGTCTGGAGAATCCCACAGACAGAGGAGCCTGTTGGTCTACAGTCCGTGGGGTCGAGAAGAGTCTGACAGGACTAAAGTGACTGAAATACCTTGGAAGCATTCTTTTAGTTTATTGCTTTGTCTTTATACATTTTGCTTTGAATGTGTTTCCTAGATGTAGGCCAATGTCTCTCAAAGTTTCCTGTGCATACAGGTTACCTGGGAAGTTTGTTAAAATGCTGATTTTCATGTAGTTGGTGTTGGGAAAGGCCCAGTATTTTGCATTTCTAACAAGCTGTCAGCTGATGCTGCCGTGGCTGGTCCAGAGGCCACACCGTGAAGAGCAAGGAGGAAAACCACTGATATACACATACACACACACATACATGAAAACACATACACGTACACATGTGCACACACCTTTGTTTACCTTTACCTTCTTGTCCACTGCTGTGATTAAGTGTGAGGCAAGAATCTTTTCCTTGGAGCTACTAACCATTCATCCTTTCGGTAAACATTTATCTTGGGCCACAGGAGTGGGAGACCTGACTGTTTGGAAAGGGCTGTTTTTGAGGCTTCTTTTTGTCGTGTATGCATCCCAGGTGCCCACCCCTGCTGGGCAGTGGGTCAGCAGCACTTGGTGGTCTCTGAGGCATGTAGCCTCCCCCCAGCCTGGGCCTCCGTTCCCCTGTCTCACGTGGAAACCTCGTATCCTAGTAATCAGACTTCTGAGTCATGCAGGTGCCTGCAGTTGGCTTTTTTTTTTTTTTTTTAACATCCTGAAAATCTATTGCAAATCACAGGACCGACTCAGCGGTGTTATAAAAGAAGTGATGGTTGCCCTGACAGGCTTACTGACCTCTTGTTGAGGCTCACATGTACTGTGCTCACTCCTGACTTGCTGGCGGGGCTTTCCCAGGAGCCCCATTTCCCAGATGACCTCTGCCATCTCTCACTGACCAAAGAGCCCCGGGTGTCACCAGGAGGAGGGGGTGGGCAGCACAGCCTCAGCAGAAGGGCTCTGTACCCTTTCTCACCACAAGAGGCAAAGTCAAGCCCAGAGTCTGACTTCCAGCTCTTTCCATCTCTTTCTCCACCTGGATGACTGTGAACTCTCCAGACACTGTTGGTTCCTGGCTCTGGGCCGCAATCCCTCCATATCCCAATGTACGGGGATAGGGCGGTTCACCCTGCCAGTTCTCAGCAGAAGCGAGTGTAACCATGCAGGGTATGCGTCTGGTGGACGTGGGTTTGGATCCTGGCTGTGTCACTCACCGTTGTCAGCTTATCAGTATCATACCCCTCTCAGCCTCAGTTCCTTCGGACCTTAGTTTCTTCATCTGTGGAAAGAGAACTCATACACTGACATTGCTGAACGACAGTGAGAAGGAAGTGAGTTACTCTCTCTCGGTGCCTGGTGGAGGAGGGTCTGCTCCATGATAGATGTCCAGTCAGTGGTCACTCTGGTGATGAAGATGGTCAGGGGCATCAAATGAGAAGGAAGGGAGTATGGGTACTCTCTCTGTACCCAGGCTGAGAGTATTAATAGTTTGGAGGAGATGATGCTCATGGTGGGATAGGAAGTAAGGGTAGGAATCCTCTGTTAGTTCACTCTGCAGGGGGGAGAGAATAAATCAGGCGTCTTGAGGCTTCTTGTGTCAGTGACAGAGCAGTGTGATCAGAGAATTTTGGGAATGACCATGGCCCCGGCAAGGTAGCAGTGAAATGGAGAGAGGGTTAATGTGCTGCCAGGTCTGAGGTGTGACGGTCTGGGGATGTATTTGTATCATCTACAGGGAAGGTCTGTTTATGATAAAAGTACTTGTTAATGAGATGACTTTTCTCAATCCGCCTACTATTTTATCTTGGTAAATGGTGAGCTGTTGCCAGGTGAGAGGATGCCCAATTTTTCCCCAAGTCTGAAAGAAGATCTGTGTTGATGTCATAGTATAAAAAGCACTCTGTGATACGGTACAGGGCTGCCCAAAGAGGGAAAGAACAGGAAGTCGCCACGCACAAAACAGAACAGAGCTTTCATTCATTTTGTGTTTTGTATCCCCCCCGAGCTGTTAAATAAAAGTTTATTTTGGTCACATTCTACAACTGGAAGTAATTTGTAAGCCGTCAGAGTGGTTTTTTGAGGAACTGTGGAATAATCTCAAGATAACTGTCTTTGCTTTATGTCATGAACTGTTGGTCAGACTTGGATCCCCATCTTCCAGTTTAAAAATGAAAGAGCCCATGTACCTGGTCTCCTGAACTCTAGCTGGTTTTGATGAAGAGCAGGTAGGGCTCTTGGGAGCAGAGGCTTTTAGGAGACTTCAGTAATTACTAGATGAATGAAGGGCTGCAGTTTCGTGGTAGCATTTCATCACATGCTTTTCTTTTTCCATTACCTGAGAAGTGTACTTGATACACCATATTTTTGTTACCTGGGAATGCAGGTGTAACTCCTTGTATGTGGGGCCTTGGTAGCTCCCCGTGGCTTCTGGGACAATGTTCATTCGCTTTGGCCACCAAGCCTAGAGTCCGGTGCCCCTCTGCCCTCCTCTGCGTTGTTGAGTCCCCTTGGCTTCTCCCTGACTCTCTTTCCCTTGGACCAGATATCACCTTTCCCAACTGTTGTTCCCTGATCTTGTCCTTGTTCCCACCTGGCCTGGCACCTGTGGGGCTTCCTAGGACTACTGGTAGTGGTGGATGCCTTCTGTGGGACAGTATATTGTTGGTGTTCAGTCGTTAAGTCCTGTCTGACTCTGTGATCCCATGGACTGTAGCATGCCAGGCTCCTCTTTCTTCCAGTATTCTCCTGGAGTTTGCCCAGACTCATGTCCATTGAGTCAGTGAGCCATCCAGCCATCTCATCCTCTGCTGCTCCCTTCTCCTTTTGCTTTCAGTCTTTCCCGGCATCAGGGTCATTTCCAATGAGTCGGCTCTTTGCATCAGGTGGCCAAAGAATTGGAGCTTCAGCATCAGTTCTTCCAGTGAATATTTAAGGTTGATTTCCTTCAGTTTGATTTGACTTTAGTTTGACCTCCTTGCATCTCCAGCACTATAATTTGAAACTATCAATTCTTCCGTGCTCAGTCTTCTTTATGGTCCAACGTTCACATCCATACATGACTACTGGAAAAACCATGCCTCTGACTATACAGACCTTTGTCAGCAAAGTGACGTCTCTGTCTTTTTAATGTGCTGCCTGGGTTTGTCATACTCTTCCTTCAAGGAGTAAGCCTCTGTAATGCATCTGATAGTCTGTGACAGAGTTTATTTATTATCTTTTTAGTTTTTATTTTGGCTGTGCAGACTCTTCATTCACGTGGGCAGGCTCTCTCTAGCTGTGGTGCATGGGCTTGGTTGCTCCGTGGCACAGGGGAGTCTTGGTTCCTCAACCAGGGATCGAACTCGCATCCCCTGTGTTGGAAGGCAGATACTTAACCACTGGACCACCAGGAAGTTGCAGTGGGGCTTCATTTTATCAACACAATGAGCAAAAATATGATTTTTTGTATTTTTGTGACATTTGATGTAAACCATTCTGCTTCAGGATGGGGAATGTCCTGCCGTATCTTTATATTGTTAGAGCCATGCCTGTTTATTGTAGAAAGAAAGGAGAACATGAAAGTTGCCTATAATTCCATCACCTGAAGATTATCAAAGTTAGTATTTGGGGTTATAATTCTTTTTAAAATCACCTTTTAAGTGATCCAGTGGGTTTGGATGGGGGAGAGCATTTAGAAGACATGAGGGGTAGCTAGAAGGAGAGTCTATAGTAGATGGATAGTTGTAATTTCCCCATGATGTTTGAGAGCACTGTCTGGTTAGAGCGCCTAACAAAAGTTATCATAAAAGATTGAATGATTTTATGCTTATAGAATCTTTGCATATGTTTTTATTTCTAGTTCATTCTGTAATGTGAATGCACTTTTACTTTATTTTCCCTTTTTAAAAGATATTTCTCTCTAGCCACTATAAATTTGTTAGATTTTTATTTTTTAAGAAATATTTTCTGGAAAAAAAATTTTTTTTTTAATGAAAATTGTGTCTTCATCTTAAGGGCAGCCACTGGCCAGTCGGTGGGCTTCTCCTTCCTGGTGGGGGAGTGAGTAAAGATCACCTTTTGACTTTGAAAGAAGTGATAAGGGAAGTAGAAAGTAAATTGGCATGAGATTAGAGAGGGAAGCTTTTATTTCTATTCTCAGCTATTTAGGAGAAAGACAAACTTTTTTTTTTGATATGAGAAAAGAAAAGTCTTTTTGCATTCTGAAATACTTTCAAAAGCATTGCTGTCGGTGTTAAATTCCCTTTGGATTTGGAATTATGACATTTTTAAAGTAAAATTTAATTTTGAAAATTTTGAAGTAAAATTAGTTTTTTGTGTTATTTTTTGACAGTGTACAAACAACAGTAACTTGAACTAAGCTACCATTACACCATCACAGAAACCAGTATACAAGTGGTTATTTAATTTGAAATGGAATTGAATATTGAAAGGTGCAGAAGGGGTGGATGGGTTTGTGGGCAAATGGGGTTTCCTTTCTCAGCGAGACATCAGGCAGCGAGAGTGTTTCCGTCAGAGCCACTGGCAGTGGCGATGGGTGTGGGGACCCGGGATGGCCCAGGCAGTGTCTTCAGCGAAAGCATCATAAAAGCACAGAGCAGAATCAAGAAGTTTCACTGGAAACTCCAATAAATCAGATCATTTGATGAAGAGTTACACGAAAAATTGCAGATAGAGGTCCTGAAATAATATGACCCAATTAAAAATATGACCCCCCACACCAAACCAAACAAACAATAAATTGGGTTCAACATATTCTTCATGACTTCATGTTTAATTTTCTATTTCAATCAGTTTATAGGCTCAAGAAGGGTGGTATGTAAAGACAGGCTGGATTCTCACGTGACAAAAAGTACACTGTTAGCATAAATACTCATTTACTATGGGGATGGAGACAGAGATCCATCGTAAAGCTTACCCGTAAGACAGAGTCCTTAGGGCTGTAAAAATCTCAACTCTTCGAGAAGGCCTCCCATCAGACTGTGTGCGGGCTCAGTCGGGTCCAGCTCTTTGCAACCTCATGGACTGTAGCCCACCAGGTTCCTCTGTCCATGGGATTATCCCAGGGAGAATACTGGAGTGGGTTGTCAGTTCCTGCTCCAGTGGATCTTCCTGATCAAACCCTCATTCTGCATTGGCAGGTAGATTCCTTACCACTGAGCCACCTGGGAAGCTGCACTGCCCCCCGCCCCCCAGTATCAGACTAAGTTCAGTTAATTTGCTTCTCACATTGTTTGAGCACCTGCTGTGTGCTCATTCTGTGTTGGATGCTGAGGGGGGGTGGGTAACAGAATGAATTAGACGTACGATTTCTGCCCCAAAGGCGTTCGCAGGCGAATGGGGACCTGGGAGAGGGTGCAGAGTTAGGTGTGATGGATAGTGCCGGGAAGCTGGGCCTCATGGCTCGGAGAGTGCGAGCAGAGCCACAACTGGTTCCAGCGGAGAGAGCTTACAGCGCCCCTTCTCACCTGGACCATGAAGGACAGATGAGTCCAGTATTCCAGGCAGAGGACACCCTTTGAGCAAAGGCCCAGGGTGGGATGGGCTTCGGGGAGGCGGGGAGGCGGCGGGCAGCACACCCATGATGATGGTGTTGGCTTTATTTCATGCCTGTTCCATTTGGTTAGATGAAGCCATCGATCTCCCTCTCTGTCTTTCTCCGTCTTTTTGTTTTATGTTTCGTTGAGGGGTGTGTGTGTGTGCGGAAGGGAGTCATTTCCAGCTGGGTCTAGCTGCAGTGAAAATGTCCTGCTTGACAAATTGCGAATTCAATTACAACCATCTCTCATTGCAAGCCGGGGCAGTAGCTGCAGCATCAGACACCCCTCGCTGTGGGGGCAGGACAGGAGGGAAGTGTTGATTTAGGGCTGCTGGGTATGTTGACTTAAAAATTATTTGAGAAACTAGGGCTGTGTGGTCCCAGTTGATTGATAAATATGGCTGCTCGCCTTGCCATGGGTGTTTTCTCCGGGGAAAACTGGGGATGGCGCTATCAGAGGCTGCCCCGATAGAGAGGTACGCATATTGTAGGTGGGTGGACATTTTTTTATTGAAAGAATTAGTGCATTTATGTGCTTGACTATTTAGTTCCTGTTTCAGAACTCTTCTTAAAGTGTGAAAGATGCTCAATTTTAAAATTTTGGAAACACCTGGAGTTTGGGGTCCGCATTTAATGAGGCAGGAATATGTTTGCACAGGAGGTCCAGACTCGCCCCCAGTGTCACGGCGGCTCTGCGCCAGCTTTGCAGCCACCCACCCCAGCTACTTTCTATGCTCTAAGGTGATGGCTTTGGACTAGCTGGCCTCCGGGGGCGCCTGACACAGGAGCCGCTCAGAAGTGGGAGGAAGGAACCCCAGGTCCTGGATCCTAGCTCTGCTCTGGATAGTGTAGCAGCCGTGCAAGGAGGAAGTGAGGGCCGGGAGCTCGGTGGTGTCCCCCGTGGGGAGACTCCCAGCCATGTCTGCACCGCAGCTGGGGGCCACGTCTTGAGAGGAGTGATGGAAGCCAAGTAGGGACAGAGCTGGACGTCTTTCCAGAAGTGACTTGGGGAACAATTGTGGTGTGACCCAGAGAAGGGGCAGCGTGGGTGGGAGTGGGGGCAATGCCAGCCCAGAGAGCTCTCCTGCCCTCTATCCTGAGCTTGGGGTGAGGAAAGAAGTACCACCCTGAATTGAAACCGGGGGCCTCAGAGAGCCCCAGGGCCCTCAAGGGGATGGTTTAAGCAGACGCCGTTTTCCAGCTAGGAGAAGTCTGGTCAGGGAACCTCGTGCCCTGAATTCCCAGCTAGTGTAGGCGGCCTCTCCTCTTCCAACTGTTAACAGTCTGTACTGAGCCTTAACTGATTACTGGTGTTTTTACAGCTTTTTGTATTAACTGCA